>SNQJ01S0035020.1:23413-55632 GCA_010110895.2 Picea sitchensis
TGTATGTATGTATGTATGTATGTATACATTTATCACCAAAATTTTCAAAAAAAATCAAAAAGATGAGGGTATTATTCCCGCATAGCACCCTCATGCTCCCACGTTGCATCCTCAAGACTTTACCAGGTCCATTGGACCTTTACTATCTCTATGGATCAATTTTGGAGCTACTTTATCTTCTGATCTAGTATGCACACTGGATGCACCTGAAAAGTGCCTTTTTGCTCCACCTAAATTACATTCCAATCAATAACATGATTAGCATCATGTATATACTTTTTGAGCAATGATACATGGAATACATCATGAATAGACATTGATGCAGGGTAATGAAAGCATATATGCTACAGGCCCAATCCTCTCTAGGATTTCAAATGGCCAACAATAACGAGCTTCCAACTTTGAACAATTTCCAACTTCAAGGAACTTCTATTGGCCTTCACTTTTAAGAATACATGGTCACCCACTTTAAATTCCTTGTGAATTCTTCCCTTATCAACATAGTTTTTCTTCTTGTCTTGAGTAGCCTTTAAATTCTTCTTTATTTTAGACATATTCTCTTCCATTTCCCTGATTAATTCTGGCCCAACCACTGCTCTATCTGTTGGGTTGTCCCAACTTACAGGTGTGTTCCACCTTTTTCCATAAAGTGTCTCAAATGGGGTCATATTTAGAGATGCTTGGTAACCATTGTTATAATAAAACTCTACCAAGTGTAGGTAGTGTTCCCATATTGATGGTTTATCCATCACATACATCCTCAAGATATCATCAATCACTTGATTCACCCTCTTTGTTTTCCCATCTTATTCTGAATCATAATTTGTGCTAAAATTCAAATTTGTTCCAAATCCTTTAAATAATCCTTTCCAAAAATTTGATGTAAAATTTGGATCTCCGTCAAACACAATTGTCTTGGGTATACCATGCAATCGAGCAATTTACCTCATATAAATATCAACAACATTAGTTTCTTTGTGAGTGAGCTTCATTGGAATGAAATCGACAGCTTTGGTAAGCTTGTTCACCACCACCATGATAGAATCATGATTCTTTCTTGTTCTAGGATGTTTGGTGATGAAGTCCATTGTTACCACTTCCAATTTCTTCTCAGGGATGGGTAATGGCTATAGAAACCCAGCTGGGTGTCTATGCTCAACCTTGACCTTTTGACACTCCAAACATTTGGCAATGTACTCAACAACTTCTTTTTTCATGCCTGGCCAATAATATTGTCTCTTGATAGTTGCAATAGTTTTTTGATACCTGGGTGTCCAACATAAGGTACATTATGCATTTCTCTCAATATCATATTTTTCAATTCTTTGGAATTTGATACATAATTTTTTCTTATGTGCATGATAATTTCACATTTCCCATCTTGTAGTCCTCAATTTTCTGTTGCAAAATACCTTTTCATAATTTTTCCATTAATTCCATGTATTGCAAATCTGATTTTGTAGCCTCTAAGATTATGTCTTTCAAATCAGAATGGTACATGCTAATGGATGTAGCATGCAAATCATGCACTCTTCTGTTGATTTCATAAACTACCTTGTTCTCTTTTCCTTTGATATGATTTATATCAAAATCATATTCACTGAGAAATTCCAACCACTTGATCTGGTTGGAATTTAGAGTTGGTTGTTCAAATAAATATTTCAGACCATTATGGTATGTCCTTAGCTCGAACCTTTTCCCCATGAGGTAGTTCCTCCACTTCTTCAAGGCATGTACTATGGCTTTAAACTCCAAATAATGAGTGGCATAATTCCTTTCATTCTCCTTCAACTTCCTTGATTCATAACATACAACATATCCATTTTGACTAAGGACTCCACCAAGTCCTTCTTTACATACATTTTTGAATACAATGAAGTCTTCATTTGGATCAACAATCATTAGTATTGGAGCACTGGTTAATAATTGCTTCAATTGTTGGAAACTCTTTTCACACTCCAATGTCCACTGAAACTTCACTCCCTTCTTTTGCAAGGAAGTGATCGGGTGTGCAATCTTTGAGAATCCTACAATGAATATTTTGTAGTAGCCTGCAAGGCCCATGAAGGATCTGACTTATGTCACATTCTTAGGTGTTGACCATCCTCTAATGGCCTCAATATTTTTAGGATCCACTTTTATCCCTTCCTCTTATATGATATGTCCCAAATAATGAATTTGTTTATGATAAAGTGAGCACTTGCTCAATTTGGCATACAACTAATGCTCCCTTAATACTTGTAATACCATCTTCAAGTGTTTCTCATTGATGCATACCCCTCCCTCTCCTAGATCTTGTTGACCTCCTGGTATAAGGATCATTGACTTTGGGAGCTTAAAACAACTCACAAGCCCTTGTTGAGCCTTCAGAATAATTACCACATGCCTAAATTCCTTACTTCGGCAAACATTCCCTTCTTTGGTTGTTCTTGCACACGTGTCACACCTACCAAGTGACCATAGGTGGTGACCATAGACTAAAGTGATTCACCCATAGAATTCGGGACTTCAAAGCTCTTGGGATTCAAAAGTTCCCACAAACATACACGGTGTTCCTCCTAAACGTTGGAGTAGCAGAGTGTCGAACCACAATAAATATTGATGGTTGGCAGGGCTGCACTAACCAAAAACTCAGATTGGGTACGAAGATCCAGGATTCAATAGATCTATCAGCTCCAACTCATAAAACCCCAAGAGATATGAACTTCGAAGGAGATCAAATGACTCATGCTTCTCAACATATCAAAGTCTATCGTTGACTTCGCAAATTCAGGCTTCGAGAGTTCTGAAACCCACACTCCCCTGTTTTGTCGAAGCGTTGAACCGGCGAACTATCACCCACGAAGAATCTATAGTATGTATCCTCCATCCAACCAATGACTATGATGAAATCTTGGATTCTGGGCTTCGAGAGTCCCGGATGCTCCACTCGTGCCAACCCCCATAAAAATTTCCTTGCAAAATCATGGAGGGACGAAATCTACGAACATTATGCTCCATCGAATGGACAACTCAAATCCAAATTTGGAATCTAGGAGTCTAGACATATCCACACTTTGAATCCTCTTTACCCCTGAATTTTGGAATAACAAGGTCTTCCTCCACTCGCCACATGCCCCCCTTTATATCTACGACTAGGATGAGTCCCAACCTTCAGGACTTCGGTGGTTCCAACTTCTCTGCAACCCCTATCCTATGAATATGCAGAATGTCGAAGGACTCTAAGGGTTATCCATTGTGCAACTCTCCAAGATCTAACGACTGCCATACCCCTGGCGAAACCACGAATAGATCTTAACCATCCATTCTTGGTTCTTTTGCAATGCCTCCCGAACTGAAATTTCACCAAAGTCACAAGGGTAAACCCCATGCTACTCCACGAGATATGACATTGGTGAATGATCCTAGGTCCTCCCAAACTGATCCTAATCATTCAACTTTCAAATGGTAAAACTCTTTCCCTTTCAAGGGATTTCAGTTTCTAACCTTCCTAATATTTACTCCATGAGATAGATATGATCTCTGACGCCCTCTTGCGTGCTCCTCTTGCACTTTAAAAACTTTTGACATAGAAATTTTCTAAGTCCTTCCAGTGGAAATCTGGTACTCGTTATCGCTTCTGAGATTTTTTGTCCCTAAGGTGTCCTGAACCTATGGTGCACTCCTTTCAGCCTTGGAACTTCTGAAAAAATTTTGGACTTATATATTTCTGAGAAAATATCCTCATGCACTGCTTGCACTCATCCCCTCTTAAACTTATTCAACACTTAAAGAAAATGTTTTCACGATGCACTCATTGCATGGGTATTCTCAAATATTTTCTCTCCTCTGAGAAATTGTGCACTCTCTGCACTTCAACTAAATGATTGTGCACTCCTTTCACTTCCACTGTAAAATCACATTATCTCTTATAATCTTCTGAGTCTATCTCGAATCAGCCTATGTATTCCTTGTGGGCAATGTGAAATCCTTGCACTAGGAATATCAGAGAGAAAACAAATGAAACTTACAAAAACATCAAAGGTTTCTACACTTAACCATGAATAAAATATCCATGCATAAAATATACATAAACATATAACACACAAAGAACATTAAGAAACATCACATGTACTCAAATAACTCATATGAACACAACACCATACATATGGAATCAAACCTCTCTACTTGTATTCATTCAGTAAAATATGTACATTGACTCATACAACTCTCTGCAACTCTTCATAAGCTTCAACAACTCTCTCCAACAACAATAACAATAAATTTCAGTAATGATAACAATGTTTAGAAGCCCCTACAATGACATTCAACAACCTCATTTTGGCATACAATAAATATATTTATACAACGAGGGGCTTCTTGATCCTTCCTACCAACTACTTCAATTCTATCCTATAAGAACTTAAGACACCTATCTACTAATGCTTTATGACAATAAATGGCCTTTATAATCAGATATGAGCTAATGCTCAACATTTGTACAAATATTCTCTGGTATTTAAGGAGATTACACTTTGGTGGCCTTAGGGGATGGATCTTACCTCAAAACTATAATATACCTTTAATACAATATTTCCAAAACATCAAAATGATGTGCCCTCCTTGGGATTTAAGCCAATTTGAAATGCGTGCGTTGCTGCTACGTTGTCTTCCACCTAGCCTCTTTAATGATCAATGGTGATGATCCTCCATCACTCATGCTCTTCTTCTGACTTCGAATATATAAGAATGTCATCCAAAAATACAATGAAACACTTATCTAAGTATTCTTTGAAAATACCATTCATTAAACACATGAAGACAGTTGGTGCATTTGATAACCCAAATGGAACCACTGTGAACTCATAATGACCATACCTTGTTATGAAAGTAGTCATGTTGATGTATTCATCTTTATTTCTTACCTAATGATAACCTGACCTGAGATTGATCTTGGAGAATATTTTTTCATTCTTCAACTTATCAATAAGGTAATCGATCCTTGGAAATGGATACTTATTCTTTATAGTTACTTTGTTCAACTACTTGAAGTCCATGCACAGTCTCAATGTTCCATCTTTCCTCTTCACAAATAATACTGGAGCACCCCAAGGTGACACACTTGGCAGTATATACCCCTTCTTTAGAATCTCTTATAGTTTCATTTGCAACTCCTTTAATTCTGGTGTACTGATCCTATAAGGGGTCTTGATACTGGAGCTGCTCCATGCATCAGATTTATAGAGAAATCAATATCTCTTTTAGGGGTTAATCCTGGTATTTCTTTAAATACATCCTCAAACTCTTTCAGGAATGTATGATCTTCAATATTTGACACCTTATCCTTAGGTGTTTCTTCCATATGAGATGGAAATATTTGACATCCTTTTCTATAACATTTCTTTAGCTGCAATGCTGAAATTTCTCTGACAGTTATTGCCTTGGGAATTTCCTATATTGTCCTTAGGTTCCCTTCTTCATCCCAACAGTAAATGATTTATTATAACAGTCTAGGATAGCATGGTGTTGGTCTAACCAATCCATACCAATTAGATAGTCATAGGAACCTAAAGGAAATATGTTCAAATATTCTTCGGTGCTCAGTCCATTCATGTCCACTGGGCATGACTTAACCATCTCACTAAATTTTCTTTTGGCTACGGTAGTCAGTTGCACCAACCAATATTTTCCATGCTTTCTTCTTTGCAAATGAAATATTTCCACCATCTTAGGATATATATAACTATGACTATCTCCTGAATTAATTAAAATAACAATGGTTTGGTTGTTCATCATACCTTCCACTTCAATCATATGTGATTGAAACTCATCTTGCTTGTTGTCCAGGGTTGCATAGATCCTAGGTACATTCCTTCCCATGTCCTCCACTATTTAAACTTTTTGTACATTGTTAACAACTCTCACTTTTTCACTTATGTGATGACAATCTCTATACTTATGATCTCCCTTACAACCCCAACATTGAATAGGTGGTTTCCTTGGCCTTTTCCCCCCTATCTCAATCGTTCTAGGCTCTCTAGAAGTTGGTTTTCCCTGAGGACTGTTTCTGAAGAATGGTGGCTTAGTCCCCTTCTTCCTCTATTACATATTGTACTTATTCTTGTATTCCCAAGATTTTTGGAAAGTTGACTTTCCTTTATGTTGATCATATATGCATTTAGCTCACCTTATGGCCTCCTCCAAAGTTTTGGGGTCATCATATTGTATCTTGTCACCGATGAATGATGGAAGCCCACTCAAATACCTATGAATCTTAATTGTCTCATCCTTGATGAAGGTGATATACTTTAGAAGTTCAAAAATAATTTTTTCATATTCATCTATGGTCATACTCCCAAGCTTGAGTTCAAAGAACTCCTTCATTTTCTTGTCAAAATATCTCTTAGTCAAGTATTTCTTTTGAAAATACTTCTCGAATCCCTTCCAAGTATCATTTTTCTCTTTAATGTGTTTCACCTACACAATTTGGTTACACCACTTGGATTCATTTCCCTTGAGATGATATATATAAATTTTTCCTTCTACATGTGAAGAATAATTATGTAATTGAAAATAATTTCTCATGCCTAGAAACCATGTCTCTGCATCTTCATCCTTCTTTTGATCACCTTCAAACATAGGAGGTTTAATTTTGTTCATTTCTCCTTGTAGCTCATCCACCCTAGACCTCTTCTTATGCTTCCTGATAGGGTATGGACTTGAGCTACTATGTGCTATCCTAGTAGAATGCCTTGGGGAGTGATGGTGATGTATGCTAGGACTTTTTGCTCTACCTTTCTCATCAGGAGACTTGTGACTTCTTGATTTTCTTGAGTCAAACTCCTTATCCATATTCTTTTCTATTCTGCCCAATCTTTGCATTAACTTTATATTGAAGTCCCCCTACTTCTCCTTGGATTTCACAAGCCTTTTGTTATCAGCCTTATAACTTTGGACATCCTTTTTCATATTTTTAACGGTCTCTACCAAGTTCAATATTTATTCCTTTCCTTCTCCATGTCCATTTGATTTTGTGCCTTCATTCCCCATATGAAAATACATCCCTCTGATCTCATATTTCTAATTGTAATCCCCCTATGTATCTTCCATTATTATTCACTCTGTGTTGATCCTGATCTGATCTAGTTTTTGTTAACTCTGCAAAATGTGAAGCCAACATAAATTTTTTAGGATGATTGCTTTAACAAATTCAGGAAATTATGCTCAAATTTGGTTCCATAATACATCATAATTCTTTCTTCTGATTTTCCTAGAAAATTTCCTGCCTAGGTCAATTTTCTAAGTGAGTAGTTATATTCTATCGTTAAATACCTTTCCAATGCCTTATTCAATGCTCAATTCATAGTTTTGAGCAGAAATTTATGGATATCTAAAAATTGTTCTTTCTGGGAGGTAATCTTTGTACAACTGTTCTTCTTCTTCAGAGTTGGATTATCTCTTGAACCCTTTGTTACGAGGAAAATCTATATATGGCTAGGGTAAACCAAAACAGATGGAAATGACTACAAAAACCAACTCTCTTCTCAAGTATGCTATGAAAACAAATATTCTAGTGAGACAAGATAAAAGGCCTACCTCGTCTAGACATTCGATGAAGTCCACCGTTGAGAACTTGACCCAAAGAAATATGCTTGCAACTAGTCCTCAACAACCAAGAAAAGAAAGAATATGGTAATATTGTATAATGTTAGCACATTCAATAGCATAATCCATTAATAAACATGACAAATACGCCCATGTAATAATAATTCAATATATTTGCAAGATATCAATTGGATGGGAAAAGAGTATTTCTATTAATATATGATCAACATAAGTGAAAATGTTACAGACTTCCGTGTCGGCATGGTTTGGAACCGAGAAACTAAGTTCCTTCCATATCGGCCTCCACCACTTCAATCCTCCACCAAAGGCAAGCTCATAATAGAGAATCAATGAGGTTCTCAATCAATAAGGGAAGAGCTTGGGGGCTGAACATTGTTTTCAGACTTAAAGGACAAAGGGATGCAGACTCAATATGAAGTAAATAATTCCTCTAGAGTAACTTTTCTTTCAAAGTCAAATTCTTTCTCCTCTTTCCATAGCTCAGAATTGGTTCATTTATAGCCTTCAAAATGGAATTGAAGGGACAAATCAAAACATTTCCAGTATATGGAAGGCCAAGGATCATAGATCTCCTATAATGAAATGGAAACCCAATATTAATTTTCATTTTCTGGAACAAATCCCGATGTACACGGGTTGTAGTGGAGAAGGATGTGTATACACATGTTGTATAGTAAGCAAGATGCGTACATGTGGAAAAATATTTATTTTTGGCTCTGGATTTTATAAATAGGAAAGATAAGTTTGCATCTGGAAATGGAAAAAGGCCTTTTGGGAAAGATTGCATAGGGTGAGGAAAATCTTGCTATAATAGATTCCCCCTAATGTGTGAGTTCAGAGGAGTATATGTGATGGTCTAAATACATTATAAACAAGCCGTAATTGGAGTGGTGGGGAACCATCTTGAAGAACTAGTTGCTCATTACATTCTACATTAACTTTGCATACATGGTTGCCAATAAAATTACACTACAGATCCATGTGAAAATATACCAAACAAGTGTATGTGGCCATGAATAGGACAATACAAATGTGGTTACATGACAATAGTTTTCATAGTCATGAAGAAGGCCCAGTAGAACTAGTCTCAAAACCAATCTGAAGATATATGTATACCATGGGGTACAATCTGATCTCCCATTATCATTGAAGTCATATAGGTACTGGTCCAATGAAAAGGAAGCAACAACTCAGGAAAGTTGTGGCCACATAGTGATGTCTTCAAGTCTTCTACACAATCTACCAAGGGTGAAAGTCTACATTATGTGAATAACAGAGTTGAGGTTGAACATAATGAGACATCCTTTGATTACCAGTCATTGATGTATACTGTTAACAAACACGAGACAACCTACTGATAATGAAAGCAGGTATCAAGGCACCGAGTACATTCTTGCAATTGTGAATAAAGGAGACGATGTCGAACACCTGAAGAATCCATCGATTAGGATACATTGATGTATTCCCAACTGTCGATGGCAAGAGAGCCTGCCACTAATGACTACAAGCCTCAAGGTACTCATAAGACTCTAGGTCCCATTTCCAGAATAAAGGGGTTGAATTCGATGGAAGGAGACCCGCTGAAAGGAGATAATTAAGGAATCTCTCATCAGTCACTGCAAGGTACAAAGAAATATATTCATGATTTGGTGGAAATCGGGTGAAGAACATGTTCACGAATCAATGACCCTGTGTGTCTTTCGTGTGTGCCAAGTGCAAGTGGCACATGAAAAAGACCCTATGAATAGAAGCCAATGATGAAAATTGCTGACAAAGGTGAGGAAAACACCAATAATGCTAATGGAATCCAATACACTGCATGAATCCCAATGTGTGAATAGATGCCTTGTCGTCGAACACAAGGGAAACCACCTAGTCAATGACCAATGATGAAATGTCGATTGTTGGTTTAAAGGTTACCTACCAATGATAAAAGTAGGGCTAGGGTGCATGATAAGACTACATTATCATGTGATTCTGAGACAAACTGAGGGTGTGGCTGACATGCAAAGTCAAGGGTTCTGAGGAGTGGCTGACACAAGTTGATAGACTTACTTTGAATTAGAGCATGAGACATATGGAGGACTCTGGAAACATAGACCCAATGATGAAACCATGAGATGCAGGAGGCATCAATGAAAACTCTCTATAGGGACTGGAAGAGTAACCAACCGATAGAGAAGACTCTGTAATGATCTCAGCTTCCTAAGGCCGTGTTAACCCCAAAATTATGATGATAAATGGACTCAAATAACTTTGTGCTATGTTCAAAGGCGACATGACTGTTGCCAATATGAGATAATACTCCCTTCTCGCCCGTGTTTTTTTTTTTAATAGACAAATGAATGCTATGATACAGAGGAGGAAATGAGTCTCACAAGTAAGAAAAACTAGTTCCAGTAGTGGAACGTGCCTATGCTCAATGCAAGGATATGCATGTTGGAGATGGATACTCGGGGAAATGTTCCCTCCTAGGTATAGGGTGTCAAATTGAAAAGGATATAAACAAGTCTCTTATTGGTTGAGGATGCAAAATTGTTGAGGCAAACGGTTTATAACACAAAGAGAGAACCGGCTATAGGCTCAATACTGCAAGAAAGGGCATGAGATGCAATCACAACTTAACACCAAAAAATGTCCTTTTTTAGGTCTTTTAGTCTACTTGATGTGAAAAAGGGATAAAATTGTGCCAAATAGACATCCTTTCAAATTCAATTTATGAGTGTGAAAGAGACAAGTTCACTCAACAATCTTTTCTCTTTTTGAAGACGAGTTGGAAAAGAACTTAAAACAAATTCATTTGGGAGTCCTTGGGATATAAGGTAGCATGTTTGTGAGTGAGAAATGAGGCTCAACATAAAGTCATGTACTACCTATGAGGGACTCCCGAACCTATGGAAAAAATCTCTGCATGAGCACCAAGTTAAGTAGGGGATATAAATAGGGCACCCATGTTTGGTAAGTCTCTACAACTTGATAATGACATGACTTATAACAGATGGAAGGTTATGTGTCGCAATAAATGGGTAATGAAAATACCTACATGTGGTGACAAATGACCAACATAACGTTGAAATCCGCAAGAATCCTTGGTTAAAACTGCAAAAACCAACTCAATCCACCTTTGTTATTAGTCCATTAGGTGAAAAAATGGTGCAAAACTATAGAAAGTGGGTAAAACATGTTTATAAATAGTAACAAAACCAAAAATTACTATACCATTTTGATTTTTTACCCAAATAGTGCAAATTGGACCAAAATACCTCTGAGATTCAAACGACGATTGCGGAAGTGTCAGGAAACGAAATCAGAAACCGTCTAGATCAGGTAAATCTTCTTCTCTTCCTCCTCATTTCTAATGGATTAAATTTTTAAATTAGGTTCCAAATTTGAAGTAATTGAGGGCGTAAAATGTGAAATTTGGTGTACAAGGGTTGTCTCCTATTGGGTCGTGCATACGATGAGTTATACATGCCTATACAAACTAAAAGGCACGTATAGACAACCCTATACGTGATTGTAAGTGAAGTAGCTTGCATACAGGAATGAAAAAAATAAATTCTAAGGTTGCTAACTCAAATTTTGGCTTTCCTTTGGCATGATGGTTCTTGAATGGAGAGAAAGAGAGCACGATGAGGTTGATGTTGTTGTGGATCGAGATCCGAGGGCCAAATGGCCTTAAAGATATGTGTCTTATATAAATTTTGGGCACTCAAAGGAATGAGGGCCCAAGTGAGGTTTCTCGAGATGCTTGTGGGTTACTGGGACCCTAAGAGTGAAAGCTTCAACCTCGATGGGAAACCATTGAGGATTGAAGTAGAGGATATCTAATTTTTGACTGGTCTATCACGCCGGGGAGATGTTGTAAACCTAAAATCATGGGGAGTAGGGACCAGAATGAAAATAGAGGAGTACATCAATGCCCACTGTGTAGTAGGGACTCTGAAGGTAGGGAGTCAATTCCCTATCTGGGGGATAAACAATCTCATCCTGAAGATTGTTGTGCTTGTATTGACCAGGATCACAGGTTCGACCTCATTTCACTAGGCATCGATGTCATTCATGTTCCATGTAGTGCAGTGTATGAGACTAACAGTATATGACTGGTGTACCTCACTACTGGAAAATATGAAGAACCGGTTAACAAAGTGAAAACATGGGAGTAAAATGAATTTTGGGTTTGCCTCTATCCTATGTAGTTTCCTCTTTGAGTGGGTTCCAGATTTGGGACCTAGAGTCAAGGTTATTCCTAGAGGACCTCGTGATCCATCCATGACATGGTGGACCAAGGTAATGAGATGACAGGGGGGAGGTAGGGTGCCCACACCCTACAACTAGGATTTCTTCTACTAGTGGCAGTGACAGGTCATTTCCCTAGATGACTATCCCTATGCAGGGATAGACTTACGAGGATATCTAGACATGCCACTCCCACCAGGGGCCAATTATGGTGACATAGGTATGTCAAAAGTTTTTAAATATTTCATTTTTTTGTATTTTTGTATAGTAGAACAAAAATATTTTTGGATGGTGCTCAAGTTCTAACTAGACACTTGTGTAATGCAGATGTGGGCCTACAACGTCCAGAAGGGTTTCGTCGACATCTACAGAGGAACCAGGGAGATGAAATGGTGGGAGGAGAAGCTAAGAGAGTCCTACAAAACATGCAGGGAAACCTGTCTCGTTTGAATCATAGAATCCCCATGGTTTAGGTAGAGGATCTGCCTAAATCCATGCAGCGACAAGTGGTTGGAATACCTAGAGCGTGGGTACAACTCTTTCGGAATCTCACAAACGTCATATTTTTTTACCATGACACACATACGGTGCCATAGACATAGATGTCGTGGATATTGTAGTACCGACTGTATATGTGTATTGAGGGTATTAGCCCCATTTTTGTACTATAAAAACCATATATTTTTAAATATATATAAAAAGGGATCTTCAACTTTACTCATATTTTATAATGTGTACATTGATGAGATGGTTTTCTTTGCTTTAATTATGTGACAAATGCCAATATAAAACAAAATTAGCATAAGCATCAGATACATGATTAGAACTCATAGGAATGTGATAATAAGTAATAAAATCAAACTGTCGTTTTAAAATACATACCCATAGGAATCGTCAGAGTAAAGTAGGATCACGCACATGGTAAATGTCATTCAACTGACATAATACTAACTGGGAATCCAAGCGAACCTCTAAAGATCGAATACCATGTGAGATAACATCGCAAAAAATTTCTATAACAACGCTATATTCGGCCACATTATTCGTTGACGGTCCTAGGAATACACTACCTAAAGACACCAGTAGACCCTTGGGTGAGTAAACCACCCAAGCAGTGAAAGCCAAGTTCCATGTATGACGATTGGCTCTGTCTATGAATCCTAGGTAGATCGAAGACTTTGTTGACATATGCCAACCAAGGGAAAACTCGATAAGAAAGCTGAAGATAAAAAGAAAGGGAATATATATATACTAAATTACATTAGTATACAAATATTTCTACCCGAGCTTGGGGCTCAGGTGTAATATCTTTTCATGTAGATCCCATTCCTGGGCTCGGCCAAGATATTCCCTTTATAATCTTCTAAATCATAGGCTCCTTTTTCTAAGACACATTGCACAATATAAGGGTCGTGACACATGGGTTTAAAATTTCCTACCCCGAGTGGTTCTTTGGTATGATCATACAAGAGGACCAGGTCACCCTCAGTGTACAATCGAGGATAGAAAGACTTATTGTACATGACCTTGACACATCTTTTGTTTTCCTCAATAGCCGTAGAGGCGTCTCGATGTTGCTCGTCAAGAATCTCTAGGTGTACAAGGCATCGCTCAAGATCGAAAGTGTCAGGTAGGAGAGCGACTTCCAACTTAAGAGAAGGTATTTTTCATTCAATAGCTAAAATCGACTCCACACCGTGTACTAAGTGGAAAGGGAAAAAACCAGTGGTAGTATTGAATGAGGTTCGATATGCCCAGAGTGAGGGATACAACATGATGTTCCAGTCGGACTTACCTTGACTGACATTTTTTTGCAAAATGGTCTTGAGAGACTTTTTGACAGCCTCTAACTATCCATTTTCCTAGCGGTAATAAGGAGAATAATGACCATGTCTAAACCCTAGCTTAGATGCTATATCTTTCATCATTTTGTTATGAAAGTGACTGCCATGATTAGTGAAAATATCACTCAGGATACCAAATCGGGCGATAATTTGATTGAATAAGAAGAAAGAGGCAATCTTCGCATCGGATTTAACTGTAGGCATGGCCTCAGACCACTTAGTAAAGTATTCGATGACCACGATAATATTTTGATGCCCCCCAGCGAAAGTTGGGTTGCAATCCACGAAATCCAACCCCCACTTGGTGAAGGGACCGAAGTTAATGACTGGGTGAAGAGGGGTTGGATGCGAGAACATTTTACAAGGGAACACTTGGTAGGGGTGACAGTTCTTAACTACTTCAATATAATATTTAAATATAGTAGTCCAGAAATAACTGGCTCGCAAAATCTTTTGGGTTGTCACAAGCCCGGATAGATGACCACCACAAGCCCCATTGTGAAAATCGTTCAAGACTGACTCGGCTTCCCTTTGAGTTAAAAAATGACACAATACACTTTCTGTTCCTCGACGATACAAAGTGTCACCGACGATAGTATAATTCTTAGTTTGGTAACTTACACGTCATCGGTCATCTTGTGAGAGATGCTGAGGGAACTTTAAAGTTTGAATATAGAAAACAATGTCTCCATACCAGGGGTCAGACGACGAGACAAGAAAAATGTGTTCATCTATAAACGAATCAACATGGATAACATCCTCATCTAACTGTGGAAAATCAGATATTAACTCCACGAAGACTAGTGATTTCTTGGATTTTGTAGAAGCGAAATCAAGATCAAACTCTTGTAAAATGACAATCCATTTATTATATTTTGCCCCTATGATACACCCAGTAAGGACGTATTGAAATGCATTGACATCAACAACCATAGTAGTCTTTCAAAGTAATATATAATGATGCAAACGTTGGACTGCGTGAAAAACAACCAAAGCTATCTTTTCAATGTGAGAATAATTAAGCTCAGGACTGACTAAGTTTCGATTAAGATAGTAGATGACATGCTCGCGGAGCTCATCATCCTCCTGAAATAGAACCATACCAATCATATCTTCATACGTGGCGATATAAAGCAAGTATTCCCTACTGTAGTCAGGATACTTCAACAAAGTCACCGATACCAAGGCCTTCTTTAAAGCATCGAAGGACTCCTGGGCTTTCTCATCCTAGATAAAAGGGGTGTTATTCTTCAAAATACGCATGCAATGCTTAGTGATATTGGCGTAATTCACTATAAACCAACGAAGAAAGTTATATTTCCCCTATAGATCTTGAAGTTTTCTAATAATGCGTGGGGGAGGAAATCGAAGTATTACCTCAACATTTAGTGGATCTACCATGATCTCGGTCTCAGAAACTAGAAATCCCAAAAGACGACCAGACCTAGCGCAAAATATGAACTTGTGAGGGTTCAACCGGATTCTATAGTAACGACATATTTCGAAAACAAGTCAAAGGTTCGTAGTGTGATCCGGTCTCTTGTGAGAGTGAGAAACAAGATCATCAAGGTAAGCTTTGACTATGTTCTTAAGATCATGAAAAGTGAAGGCCATGGCACGTTGAAATATTGCTCCGACATTTTTAAGGCCGAAAGGCATTTTCCGGTATATGAAAGTACCCCAAGGACAAATAAATGTTGTCTTGTGTTGATATTCAAGTTTGATTTGAATTTGGTTATATCCTGAAAATCCATCCATAAAAATAATTCTTCGCTTCTCGCACACTCGTCGAGAATCTGATCGATGAAACGTGTCGAGAAGTTGTCTTTAGGACATGCCTTGTTCAGGTCACAAAAGTCATACATACATGGATGGTTCCTTGCTTCTTATTCACAGGAACAAGATTGGATACCCATTCATTCAAGGGAACTGGGTAGATGAAGCTAAGATTAAGTAGCTTCTCCATCTTTGCCTTAATAGCAGGGGCCTTCTAGGGATTGATAGCTCTAAGACGTTGTCAAAAAGGTTTAGCATCCAGATAATTTCTAATCTCATGTTCGACAATACAAGGGTCGATTCCTAGCATCTCTTCATATGACCAAGAAAATACATCTCAGAATTCCTTGAAGCATTCAGTGTAGATCAGGATTTCCTTTGGAAAAAAATCTGCACCGATATTTATGTTTTCAACCTTGGCAGGGGTATGAGAGATATCGATCGTGACAATAGGAGAAATACTCACCATATTTACTTCAGCATAAATGTCATACGTATCAAGTGGAAATACGGCGTGACCGACTATCTCACTCAAAGTAGATTGAAAGTCATCCTGTTCGATTCTTTCAAGCTCTGGGAGAAAATAAGAGTGGTGATGCATATCATCCCAAGGTTTTTCAGAATCATTCATGGATTTGATGATAGCTTTGTCTGAAGGCAAAGTCTCATCAAGGAAGTCACGTGAAAAAGACAACAAAGTGGACCACATGGGCCTAATAACAGTATCCTCCTTGTCCGTCGGTGAGGTAACAGGACCGGGATCAGTGGAAGAGTCAAGAAAAACTTGATAAACAATCTTCGATGCCGATAGTGGAATTGCTATTCCAGCATGCAACTAACCTTCACAATATGAATTTAGGGAAGGTAGGGTCCATGAATCACTAAAATAGGAAGTGTGGAAAGGAATGGACCTCCCTATTGAGAAGGGCCTACTAGATATGGCGTAAATGTGATGACTTGGTGCCGTGAATTTGAAAGTACCCATAAGGGAAGAATACATTCTGACATCGATATTCTCATTTTTCGGTTGAGAATTTTCGATCACAGGTATCGATGGCCCAATAGATGAATTAACACTAGAGTATTCTTACTGGTCGGTCATCACGATCTTCTTTTAATGAGGAAAACAAAGAGTACGGAAGACAAACAATACAACGATGACCATAGCATAGGTCCAATTGCATCCTAGTAACAAGTTATAATCAAGAGGCGCATCAACTACCTTGACCTCCACCTCTACTTTCTTCCCACCTAATTGGACCAAAAAGTCAGAAAGAATATTGTGAGGGAGTAAGGATGACCATCAAAAGAAGTCAACATGTTTGATGACTTAGAAAGATTTGGAGAACTGAGAGCTTTCCAATAGATCAAGGACATCACACACGTAGCAGCGCCTTCATCAACAACTACACGTTTGATGGTATACTTTGAGTACTCCATGTGGATTTGGAAATCCACATGGTAAGGCAAGTGAGGCTTCACATCTGTGACGTAAAACTTGATAACTTTTGAGCCACTAGATTCTATAGCTCCTAAAGAATATAGTAAGGCATTCCTCTATGAAGGACACGTCTGGAGTACTTCCAAAGCTGACATCGCACAAGTGGTTTGACCCAGGTCCTAAAAAATAAAGTAGTTTTGGGCGGCTTTAGAATTTGGATTATGGGTAGAGCACTTGAGTGCTCCTTGCATAATACAAGGTGGTGGCTCTGGTTTTTTATTCTATAAATTCGTCTCCAGAGGAGGAGGAGGATATTATAGACCAGGGATAGCTTTTGAAGAGCTATAATCTCGATATCGAGTGGCTACATTAACTTTTGCATCGACCATATTGATACATAAATGGTCACCATCTTGGAACGATAGGTTTTGACCCCCACTAGCTACATTTCTAGCATTTGAGGAGATCAAGGCCATGTGCTAGTTATGTGGGAATGGATTCATCAGCACGAAAAGTGGTAGAGATAATATCCTCGTAGCTTCCACAAGTTTGGGGCATAAATGGGTAAGGTGATCATTTGTGCAAAGCTTACATGGAAGCTTCACCTTACATCTTTCTCGTTTTCCCTCTCCAACATTATTATTCGTCTTCTCATTATTACCATTATCCTTGGGTTTATTACCATTTTTCCCACCCTTATGATTATTACATCCTTTCTTCTTATTCCCTCCTGGTTTTTTGTTACCATTTGGGTTGGTCGATGATTGCACATAATGTACATACTCCGAATGAGTGGGGTTGGAAGATACAGACGAAGCTGGCCCTCTTGTAGACTGGTTTAGAGACAACTCTTTCAAATGGGTTTTCACCGACTCTATGGACTTTACATTGACAGTGCCTACAATGCCATTGGCATGAGGTCCAAGATTTTTTCTAGGGTCGTAAGTTGACCACGGTGCGTCCAGAAGAATGTGGTATAACATCCCAGAATGAGCATATATGAGATCTAACTGATGGGATTTAAAAATCACTTCCTCCTCAGTGGTAACCCTAGATGTTGCAACATCCTTCAATATGGGAGGGTGCAAAGACTTAAGGAACCATTCTAAAATAAATTTCGGGGGTATAGGAGTCTTAATCAACCTCTTCCGTCTACGCCACTCCTAGATATGATTTGAGATATGAGTGGTTGTGTCCTGGCGTAAAGTCAACAGAAGTTCTAGGATAACATCATAACGAACCAACAATTGGAAGTGGTTAAGGAAGACCAATACCATTTGAATAAAAGTCCCATATTCCCCCCTAGGTAGCTCGATATACCATTTCTCTGTGACCCCAATGAGGGTGTGTTGAATTATTATTAATCAAATAGAATCGTCATTAAGGGAATTTGAGGAGAAGCAAAGGTGAAAGGTAGTAACGTGATCACTAGGATCCTCTCCATTCTTACCTTTGAACTTTAGGATGTCCGAAGGAATCTTGGTGGGGACGGGGAGCCATGTAGGATCATGACTCACAAGGTCGTTCATCAACTTAGACAAGTTTGGTAGGTTAAGCATGGCCAAAAAAGGGAGACGGGGTTACAGCATCTGGACCCAAGCTCTGAGGAAAGATTGTGCTTGAGGAACTGTGGTCCATCCAAGGTTCTGGTAAGCACCATGGCCCTGTCTGGGATTATAAGGACCTCCTCTGAGATGATTCATAAAAGGTTGGTTGGGAATCATTCTAGCAAGAATGTTCTGTTGGGGGTTATAAAAATTGCCCCTAGCTGGATTGGATCCGGGTTGGTGGTTGCCCAAAGCGTGAAACTGACCCCCTCTGGGTATGAATCCGGAGGATAGAGGTGGATTCATCATGCCAAACGTATTGGTTGGAATTGGCACCGAGGAGGTAGGGGTGTAGGAAGGAACTTGAGAGAAAGCTTGTCTTCCAAGTTGGTTGTTCCACCTAAAAGAAGGAGGATTAGACCCGGGGTTAAAAGGAGGAATGTCTCCCATCTTAGGAGTCATTTAAGGGATTTGAGACCCACCAAATGAAAATGGAGTCTAAGGAGGTGTAGTTCCCAGAATACCTATGCTAGCATTAGTGTTGACAGCTAGGATGGCGCTCGAAAAATGTGAAGTAAAGTTTGACATACCATAAGAAGAAGGACTAGAGGCCATAGGGATGGACTGAACATTATAGCTCGGTGAGTGACCAAGAGACCCAAAAGGGTTCGAGGTGATGGATTGATCAATCATGATAGGTTGAGACATAGTAATTATAGGTACCTCCAACACTACAACCATTGTGGTTGCAGGAGTCTGTTGGCAGCCCAATATTTTTTTAAACTTTTTATATATATGTAGATGCCTAACTGGAGTCGTTCATTTTTCTGTTCTTCATAAGCAATTTACGAAACAACATTTGTAAGTTCTCGATTTTTCCTAGTTTTTTATTTGTTTTCATGCTTCGTTCATGACTGAAAGCATGAAAACAAATCATTAAAACTTATGACTATGTTACCACTCTATTTGACAGGTTTATGAAAGACAAAATGGCTCCACAGTTTTTAATGAAGTCTTGTTCCTTGCTATGAAGTTTGTTCTCTTCGTTTTGACTCTTTGAATGTCAAGCATGCTTATGGATTGTTATTTGTATCAACAAAGGACCTTTTAATTTGAGCATTGATATGTTTTTGTGTGGTTCTTGGTCATATGTTCCCTCATCACTAGGTTTTGGTTTACAAGTTTCCCTCACCCAAACTTTATGACCGAACCCACTTTGTTGCACACTCATTTTTATTTTAATTCTCTGGTCATGGCCTGTACTATATGAGAGGTGGAAATACGATTACACTCAGACCATCATTTCGAAGCTTGGTCTTGGGATTTGCAACACCCCTTGCATTCATTTCAAACAATGATTATCTTTTCGTTGTGAATTTTCTTCTCATACGCCATAGACTGTTAATGATTTTCGGGCTAGGAGTATAGCTCTGGTCTATTCTTACAAACCTTCCATATGCACTGTTTGGGTGATTTCCTGTAGATGTTTAATGGCTTTGATTATTAGGATCAAACCCAATGACACTCAGACCTTTCTCTTGTGCGACGATGCAAGGGGGGGCCTTGAAGGTCACGGTTGGCTTGTTTTCCTTGAGAAATTCTAGGGCTTCAACTTACAGACTGCTCAAGAATTCACCCTCTCATTTGACGAATGTCGAGCTAAGGTGGGGGACATTCAACTCAAAGTCACAGATGACCTTTTAAGCCAAGCAACAAGTCTCCCTACCAGTGGGCATAAGTGGTTCAAGAATGCTAGGGTAGAAGAGGTTCCATGAAGTCTTTTCTTTACATCTCGAAAGATCAATGGTTGTGACAAAGGTATGCCAGTGTCTCTATTAAAAAATTGATGGCATGGTTTTCTTGCTGTGTTGAAACAATTTGTGACATGTGAAGGCTATTTTGGTTTTGTGTTTCTTTATCACCTACATCTGCTCATGAATTTCATAGGGTTTCCTTTAAACATGCCTTATTACCCGTGGAGAAGTCTATACAAAATATCTAAGAGGTATAAAAAGAAATGCTTAGATTCAATCCTTTTCCACCACAGTTTGATAAAAATTATACTTGCACATCAATTGAAGTTCAAGAATGATGATTGGGACTCTTATTTAACCCGAAATGGTTTCGCTAACCTCAACGCTGCAGAAGTTGACAAACCCGTGATTGAGGAGACTACAGTATACCCTACAACGTTCCCTTCATCTACCCAGGCCTATGTTACGACCACCCATAGTAAGCCTTTACCTGATCCAAAAGTTGTTGTGCAGACCCATGAGCAAGATGTACAGCCTAACGTCTCTGTCAAAAATGCAAACAGACCTATAGGCAAGCCATCTAAAGGCGATATTGATTTGGGTTTTAAAAATAAGAGAGTTGGAAGGTTGATTTCGAGGAAGCTGGGAAAAAAATAAAACCCTCATGTGAGCTCGATCAAGATGATCGAGATCCATGAAAGTTTGTATTTCGAGATTGATATATTTCTTGCTGAAGAAAACCCTCTTTCTTTCCAAACAGACCTCGATCAGTCTTACAACTTCGTCGATAATATACCGCCTTGTATGAAACATAGTGAAGGGTTTCTAGGTATTAAGTTGGGTAACAAATATACAGTCCATGTTGGGGACGTTCCAGTGCACAACCATGGAAATTCTCAAGTGGTTGTCGCACAGTCACAATGTGAAACTTGCCTATTCTGGATTGACAAGTATTACATCGATATACCTATTTTACAGTCACAGATCAAAGCCATCAATTACCAAGTCGACCCATTAAAGAATGAAAATTGAAGGCTCCAGTCTGTCATTCAGAAACAAGGGAAACACATTAAAACTATAGGGAATGTCATATTAAAAAATGTTGAAACTG
Source organism: Picea sitchensis (assembly GCA_010110895.2). Taxonomy (NCBI): domain Eukaryota; kingdom Viridiplantae; phylum Streptophyta; class Pinopsida; order Pinales; family Pinaceae; genus Picea; species Picea sitchensis. Next base: position 44,731 of record SNQJ01S0035020.1, read on the forward strand.
CAACAACAATAATAAATTCTGAGATCATGTGATATGATTTGATTTTAGAGTTAGAGGTAATATTTCCTTTTTCTTGAGATAGTGTTATATTTTGTTCATTAAATAAATTAGATTATTTTGTTTATTGAATAGATTAGACTTCATTTTTAAAATAGACTAGCTACATAATCAACAGATTCTGTAGCCAGTCTNTAAAGAATGAAAATTGAAGGCTCCAGTCTGTCATTCAGAAACAAGGGAAACACATTAAAACTATAGGGAATGTCATATTAAAAAATGTTGAAACTGCAACAACAATAATAAATTCTGAGATCATGTGATATGATTTGATTTTACAGTTAGAGGTAATATTTCCTTTTTCTTGAGATAGTGTTATATTTTGTTCATTAAATAAATTAGATTATTTTGTTTATTGAATAGATTAGACTTCATTTTTAAAATAGACTAGCTACATAATCAACAGATTCTGTAGCCAGTCTTTTCTAATTTGAAATTTGGAAATTATTGGTTAAATGTACATCTGAATCTTTGTATATTATCTTTTTTTTCCCAGGATATTTGGGAGTCTATGGTGACCAAGTGATTTGAAGAATTTTTGGGGGCTTATTAGCCATATCTATGATCCATTTTTGTATAAACAACAACAAACGTTTTTAGGCTTTTAAGATTTAGTGTGATCTGGGTGGTTATATTCCCCCTCTATTTTTGTAAGCAATAGATGATTCTATATTATCTCTAAGATAAGACAGTCACCTTTCTGAAACCTTTAAAAACTCATTATTTTTTGTAATCAAACATCTTGGCTTGGGGTTGAAGGTGGACAATCTATACACAAACTTGGATGGAAAATACATTTACACTTTTGCTTTAGCTATCTGTAAATGTTGCTTTTGTTTATGATTTGTTTATCTTGATGACTTAATAGTTTTATGATAGATTTTGTCTTCATAAGTTTTTATGTCTTCAGGATAATCTCTTTAAATATTGTCCACATTTTGATGCTTCAGTTATTAAAAATAGTGATCACTCATTCAATTCAAACGATAAGATTTATCTTTTAATTTTGTTGAATGATTAAAACAAGGTTGTTACAATTAAGTTTATCTTATGTGTATTTGCTTGCGATCACAAATATCATAGTTATTCTTTGCGTCTTATCGTCATGTCATTAAAATCCAACAATCAATATACTATTTTGGCATTTATTCCTAACATTCTTAAGGTTCACTGTAGGTTTATCTCTTGGACAGACTGGTTGGACATTTCATGATCATACAGACATTGGATGCATGCCCATTAACTCATTGATATGTTAGTTTATTTCTTTTATTGTTTGTTTGTTTTTGGGACTCTTACATGTGGTCTAGTTTTGACCGTTCACATATTCTTGTTTCATAGTTTGTTTTGATATTTAATTTTATAGATAAATAAAGATAAAAACAAAAATAGATTATTTTCTTTCTTTATCTACATTGTTAAAAGAGCCATATTTCATTCGATTTTCATGAGTTCAGATCAAAACTCATAACTTGTATATCTTGCACATAAATTAGGTAAACGGATATGTTTTGTAAATATTATTTCAAAGTAGTTATATAGGTGCATATGTACATATATATACCAAGTAGTTAATTATTATTTTATTCTTTTTCTTTATTTTGTTTCTTTTAGGACTGTTAGATTGGCCAACGGAGCCATTAAAATTGTCAGAACAAGTCATACCAAACGGCTTGGGTTATTTAGACAACCCTGGACTAGACTCGTTCTTCCAATTGACGGACGATCATTTTCACCCGTCAACAAATGGTGCTAGAAGGAGGGCCTGAACACTATTGATCACACGTGGAGGTCGCAAGACTCCTCCCCCACACACCCGCTCACCTATAGTAACAAGAAGTCATTCTGACGAAAACATTGCCTCCCAAACAACAACCACATCAAACGAAAATCCACAGATAACCATTGAACCAGTAACACCAAACCCCCCGGGGTTCGACATACAAGAAATTGTTTGTCAATCACTCCTAAGGACAGACGATGCTTTGGCCCATATCATACAACCAGGTCGGCCACTGAACCAACCGCTAGACTTTTCTAATATTAGAGAGCAACTTGAAGGCACTAGTCTTACCATAAATCCTATAGAGCCATATCATATCCCCACTCTTGTATCTGGAGGATCTGGTATCCCACCATCACCACCACCTTCATCTCCCTCCTCTTCAGGAGAAGAGTCATTGAACGAAGGCAGTTCTTCATATCATCCTTCGACACCACCCACACCTATGGAAAATCCAAACAATCCCGCCAGACCTTGGCTAGATCAAGATGTTGTGTCCATACCTAGACCCCAAAATCCTTTTCCTAAACATCTGAAGAAATGGGTCCCTAAATTCGATCCAGATTCCAGGTAGATCGTCGAGGATCACATTAAAAAATTCATGCTATCCATTAGACTCCGAAGCATTAACATGAAGATGTAGTGTGTAGACTTTTTCCATACACATTTGAAGGCAATGCCTCTACTTGATTTTTTTCCAAACAACCCCACACCATTGTATCTTGGGATATATTCAAATCTTGTTTCCTCGAGAAATTCAGAGATGACAAATCTCTCAAAGTATTAGTCATGGAGCTCTCCAGTTTAAAGATGAACCCCAAGGAAAAAAATAAAAGACTTTAATCAAAGGTTTATAGCATTAAAAAATTGAATCCCCACTGATTCAATGCCTGCTGAAAATCTTATTGTCGCATACTACACCAAATCCCTACACCAGAACATGGAAATCTGGGTAAAAAGGTCTAAGAAAGCAACATTATTGGAAGCCTTTAAGGAGGAAAGCCAAATTGAGAAATATATTCTAAGCCTAAAAGACAATATCTATAATGAAGAAGAGATTATCTCATCTTCCAAGAAGAAAATAGAAATTCTTCCTAGACCCCCCCAAACCAAAACTCAATCAGATGGTTCAGATCTGGAAAGTTTACATAAGGTCGTACAGAAATTGTCAAATCAAGTGGTATATTTAAGGAGATCAGCTGAAGAAGCTTCTTCAAGCAAAGGGCCTTACAAACCCCCGTTTAGAAATCCTTTTCCCACAAATCATCCCAACTTAAATTCTGAAGGCCTTAATCTAGAAAGCCTACAATATGCTATCCAGACAATTCTAGAAGCACATGATAACTTAGTTCCTCCCGACATTTCAGAAGATGTGGTTGAACAAGAAATAGTGGAAGAGGGTGAACCCTCTCCCAACATCTTCAGGCATTTTTTGGATAGTATCTTTCAAGCCAATTTTGAAACAGTGCATCCTTACAATACCAGAAGAAAAACAAAGAATAAAGCCTCTTCTGAAATTGGAACTAATGCTCCTAAAAAATAGTCTAAACAAACTGAAGCTAAACAGAATTCAACAACTCTAAGTTTAGAATACGATTTGATTGAAGACCTCAAAAAACTTAGAGCTAATATTTTTGTTTATGAATTATTGAAATTTATTTTTCTTCTGCAAAAGATGCTCCATAATATTACAGAAAACAGTGAAAACAACAATCTGAACAACAAATATTTTGTAGAAAACAGCCCTAAAACACCTCAAAAGGCCTCTGTTAAAATTACACTAGAATCCTTTGATAAAAGAGACCTTGCTATAAAAAACGTAACAAATGTAGATAAAATAATTCCAGGGGCTGTGACAAAAAACCAGCAAAGTTCTATTGTTAATACTCGTAGAAATGTCTCACCGTTTTTGTTGACTTTTGAAATTTTCAATAGGAATGTACATAATGGTATGGTAGATTTTGGCGCCTTGTCAAATGTAATGCCTTGGTCTGTCTACCAAAAAATCAATGTTGAAGTTCAACCTTCCAATCTGAAAATTATTCAACTTGATCGGACCAGTGTTAAGGTAATAGGTGAATTAAAAAATGTCCTTATTAGATTATCATCTAATCCTAAAGTCCACCAGATTATTGATATAATTTTCGTTGACATCCCTGAAAAATATGGCTTATTTTTAAGTAGGGATTGGTCCGAACAACTACATGGTTACTTTGCGACAGATTGGTCTCACTTGTGGCTGCCAGAGAATGGAAATCCTAACAGAATCAAGATCAATCGTGAGCGTTACCTCAAGATTACAGTAACTGATTTATATGATGCTAATGAACCATTTACTGCTTCCACCAATTCACCTGAAATGCAGGGGATGAACACCTTTTTCGGTAACTTCATGGATGAAACTTCTACCATTACTGACTCAGAACAGTAGTCGGAACTCATGACATGCACATAGTCAATAGTTCTCCCTAAGGTGTCACATACAGCGGATGAAGATCACATCTGGTCTCTTTACTTCGATGGAACCAAATCTAAAGAAGGATCCATGGCAAGATGTGTGCCCATAGACCCAACAGGTAACAAAACTTTGATCGCTTGTCGATTAGAATTTGAATGCACAAACAATATGGCTAAATATGAGGCACTTCTGCAAGGCCTCAGAAAGGCATTAGATCTGAAAGTACAGAATTTAATGGTATTCGGCGATTCAAAAATTGTGGTCAGACAGGTAATAAATTCCCTTCATTGCCTATCTCCACACCTGAAAAGTTATCAAGCTGAGGTATGGAATCTAATGCACAAATTTTCTGTGTTTAACATTAATTATACTCCAAGATTGAATAGTTCTGAGGCTGACTTGTTGGCTAATGTCGCTTCTAAACTTTTTTCCACAGAAAGCCTTTCTCCAAACGTGTTTTCCATTGAGTTGTTGTTCAGACCATCCGTCCCAGACAACATCACTAATTGGAGAGTTTTCGATGACGATCAACAAATCATCAATTTCCTGCACATGGAAGATACTTTCCAAGGTGCGGTTATCGATGAAGGCACCCACGACGAAGACCTTCACAATTTTACGGTAATATCAGAACCAAGATCTCTGGAATCAACATCAGATCTGGTAAATTCTATCCCAAAATCTGTGGTAAGATTAGAAACGTTGTATGATTTGCATGATAAAATCAGAAAATCAATAAATTGTAAAACAAGCAGTTCTTCCTGGACCCATGAAAAAGTGAATATAGGAACTAACGATAATCCACAATGCATCAATTTGGGAACGAGATGTTCTGAGCAAGAGAAGTCAGCCTTTATTAAGTTGTTTAAATAATTTAAGGATGTCTTTGCTTGGACATATGATGATCTAAAAACCTTTGATCCTAACATCATACAACACATTATTCCCATGAAACCCCATACTCAGGGATGATTTTAAGTATGGGAATTTATTTTAAAATGTAGAAACCTTGGTGAATCTTACTAATCCTTCATATGCCAACTATAAATGTTTGGCGATAGTTTCCTAAAAATAATCAAATTTATAAGGATTTTATATAGTTTTTATAAAAATTTGGCAATTTTCAAGGTAAAATAATTGTATCCTATAGAATTTGGGCGAATAAGTTTTAAAATAACGAATCTTTTTTTTGGAAAATCCATGGAAAATTAGCCCATGAGCGAAATTTAGCCCCTAAAATCATCCCCGCGGGCCATACTCAACCTTTTCAACAGAAGTTGAGAAAGATGCACCCAAAACTTGAACCAACGGTTAAGAAGGAACTAAACAAACTATTGAATGAAAAAATAATCTTCCTGGTAAGACATACACAGTGGGTCTCTAACCTTGTCCCTATGAGGAAGAAAAGTGGTGAAATCCGACTATGTGTTGATTTCTGAAATTTAAACCGAGCATCTGATAAAGACAACTACCATGTTCCTCCGATGGAATAGATTCTCCAGCAGGTATCTGGTTCTGAAAGATTGTCACTATTAGATGGTTTTTCAGGGTATAACCAAGTCCTAATGTCTCCCTCAGACCAGCTGAAAACCAATTTTTGTACTCCATGGGGTACCTATGCTTATAGAAGTATGCCCTTTGGGATTATAAATGCCAGTGCCACTTTCCAGAGAGCAATGGATATCGCTTTTCACGGTCTAATCAATCAATCTGTAGTAGTCTATCTAGATGATGTCACTGTCTTCTCAAAGAATAAAGGAGATCATTTAGCTCATCTGAGATCTTTTCTACAATGATGTCGTAAGTATGAAATTTCTCTAAATCCCAAAAAAAATGTCTTTGTAGTGGAACAAGGTAAGTTGCTCGGATTCATAGTATCCAGTGAAGGGATGATCATTGACCCTGAGAGGACTCAATTCATTTCGAAACTTCCTCCCCCCTTTCCAAAAATTCTATGCAATCCTTTTCAGGTCAGATAATTTTTGTTAGAAGGTTTGTCCCGAGTTTTTCAGAAATGGTCAGGCCATTACAAAATTTAATAAAAAAGGATGTGAAATACCATTGGGGACCTCTAGAAAGTCAAGCTTTTGACTCAATAAAAAAATCCATAGTAGAGTCTCCATCCCTAATAAGCCCTGACTTTTTGCGAGATTTCACTCTTTACACATTTACCTCCGATCGATCTTATGCCACTGTGCTGACCCAAAAGAATGTTGAAAACAACAAAGTTCCTATTGCCTTTATGAGCTCATCCTTTAAGGGGGTAGAGTGAAATTATCCAGCTGTAGATCAACAAGCTTATGCTGTTTTTAAAGTGATAAAACATTTTCGATCCTATCTACTGAAATCAAGAACGAAATTTATTGTTCCTTACCCTACTGTCAGAAATTTGTTAGTACAGAAAGAACTAGGTGAGAAACAGGCAAACTGGGTCACATCCTTACAAGAATATGACCTTGAGATCACTCCAACACAAATTGTTAGAGGCCAAGGTTTATGTAAATTAGTTGATCATTCAGCAATAGAACAACAGAATCAAACCGATTTGTTAATTGAAGATCAACATAATCAAAATCAAATCTGCTGTGGACAAAATCCTACAAGTCCTTCGTATGATGACATCGAGTTTTATCTAACACATGGATCATCTCCTCATCACCTTGATCCCAAAAAGAGGAGAGCGTTGAGATTAAAATCTACACCTTTCCAACTGGTGAATGGTATATTGTTTCGCCAAAATTTTGATGGAATCCTTATGCGTTGTTTGGAAAGCAGACAAAGTCTTATCAGAATTACATGTAGGGGAAGCTGGTGGGCATTTCGGTGGAGACAATACTTCCCACAAAGTATTAAGGGCGGGGTATTATTGGACCACTCTTTTCAAAGATTCCCATGTGTTATGCTGCAAATGTGTAATCTGTCAAAAGGATTTTGGATGAGTACAGAAGGTAGCATTTCTGCTGCAACCTGTTTCTGTGGATTTCCCTTTCTAGCAATGGGGTCTTGACATCATTGGCCCAATTAACCCCACGTCCTCGCAGTACCATAAATACATCATTACAGCGACATACTATTTCACCAGATGGTCTGACACTGCACCATTAAAAGTGGTAAACACCAGTCAGGTAATATCCTTCCTTAATTCAAACATTATCACTCGTTTCATTATTCCTGAATGTCTAGTGTTCGATAATGCTTCCTATTTTTCGTCTCTCGACATGATTTCTTTTTATTTAGAAAAAGGGATAAAACTAAAGTATTATGCTAGTTATTATCCCCAAGGAAATGCTTTGGCGGAATCGACAAACAAAAACCTGATCAAGATCATCAAGAGGATGGTCTCTGAAAACCACAAAAACTGGCATAATGCACAATTTAATGCAATCTGGGTTGACAGGGTAACATCGAAAATTGTTGTTGGTAATTCTCCCTTTTTCCTCGTTTATGGTAGGGAAGCAATTCTTCCACCACATGTTCTTCTTCCATCTCTGCAGTTATCACAAAAGGTTTAGGAAGAAGACTGTCCTCCTCTGGAAAGCCAGATTAATGCTTTGCTAAAGTTAGAAGAGGTAAGGGCTCAAGAAAAACAAAAACTGGATCAACATCAACTTATTGTCAAAAGTTGGTTCGATTTGAATTCTACCTCAGACAGATATTTTGAGGTAGGTGATCTTGTCCTCAAGTGGGACAAACCTCATGAGGGGAAGGGCAAGCATACTAAGTTCCAAAACCTATGGTTGGGATCGTTCTTAATTGCTGAAAAGCTAGGTCCTAGTTCTTTCCGCCTGCAGAATTTAGAGGGACAACCAGACACCTTCCCGGTGAATGGCCAAGCTCTCAAAAGGTATTTCACTTGACAACTCTCTGATACACCTCTTGTGCATATTTTTATGTTTTGGTTTCTTTTTCTTTTCGTTTTCTTTTCTAGTTTTTTTTTTATGTTTTGTCTTTTGTTATTGCCCTTTTTGAGTAAAACATGCCTATATTACAGTCCAGTTCAGAAGAAGAGAACATAATGCTTCATCTCGAAATAACTGTCAAGGGCTCTCAGAGTAGCAATTACTGTGTTTTTCTAAAGAATGTAGACTAGTTAAAGATGGTATTTTGTTTTAAAATTGATTTCTCAGTTTCAATTTGCATTTGAAAGTAATCATGACTACCTTTAAAAAGCTCTTTACGCTGTCCCTGCTTTTAAGTAAAGTAACTTGACGATGTCTCCTTGTCCTCGAAAATTATTTTTATTAATAAACTAATTTTAAATCTTAATGAAAGTTATGCAAGAAAAGAATTAAAGGCCTGAAAAATATTAAGTTGTGCAAAAACAAAAATGGAATTTTCAGCGTAACCCTGCTCTGTTGAATGTCTTTAAAACTATGTCATATTGTGAATAATTTCTCAAAGAGTTGTGGGAAGTGTTTGTAAACCCATCAGGACACTAAACAGGTCTTCTAGCAGTGGGTAAATGCATGCATGATGCCAAGACAACTTCGCTGGGGTACTGAACAGGCCTTCCAGCAACGAAGCGATGTCAAGTTAAAGAAAATTCTCAGGTATAAATATTGATTTTGGTCATAAGCATCCTTCATCCTGATTTCAAATTTCTTGGATAGGATACAGACATCAGAGTGGGTTAATTGACATCCCTGTCGAGGCTATGGACACCTGTTGGAAACAGTGGCCCTTTCAACACTATTGGAGACATTAACTTAAACGTCGTGGATTTCTTTTGTGAAGTTTGTCACCAGATTTAATTCTTTTTAACAAAAGATATCTTAAGATGGACCACGTCATGATTATCAAAGTTGCTCAAATAACCTTTCAGTTGTTCTTTGATTTGAAATCATTCAAATATTTCTAACCTGAACTCATTAGTAATTCATAGATAATTGCTTCTCCCAGCAAGTCACCATTGTTGGCAGCCCAATATTTTTTTAAACTTTTTATATCTATGTAGTTGCCTAACTGGAGTCGTTCATTTTTCTGTTCTTCATAAGCGATTTACGAAACAACATTTGTAAGTTCTCGATTTTTCCTAGTGTTTTATTTGTTTTCATGCTTCGTTCATGAATGAAAGCATGAAAATGAAGCATTAAAACTTATGACCGTGTTACCACTCTATTTGAAAGGTTTATGAAAGACAAAATGGCTCCATAGTTTTTAATGAAGTCTTGTTCCTTGCTATGAAGTTTGTTCTCTTTGTTTTGACTCTTTGAATGTCAAGCATGATTATGGATTGTTATTTGTATCAACAAAGGACCTTTTAATTTGAGCATTGATATGTTTTTGTGTGGTTCTTGGTCATATGTTCCCTCATCACTAGGTTTTGGTTTACACGTTTCCCTCACCCAAACTTTACGACCGAACCCACTTTGTTGTGCACTCATTTTTATTTTAATGCTCTGGTCGTGGCCTGTACTATATGAGAGGTGGAAATAAGATTACAGTTAGCCCATCATTTCAAATCTTGGTCTTGGGATTTTCAACACCCCTCGCATTCATTTCAAACAATGCCTATCTTTTTTTTGTAAATTTTCTACTCATACGCCATAGACTGTTAATGATTTTCGAGCCTGGAGTATAGCTCTGGTCTGTTCTTACAAACCCTCCATATGCACTATTTGGGTGATTTATTGTAGATGTTTAATGGCTCTGATTGTTAGGATCAAACCCAATGACACTCAAAACTTTCTCTTGTGCGACGATGCAAGGGGGGACCTCGAGGGTCACGATTGGCTTGTTTTCCTTGAGAAATTCCAGGGCTTCAACTTACAAACTGCTCAAGAATTCACCCTCTCATTTGAAGGATGTTGAGATAAGGTGGGGTGCATTCAACTCGAAGTCACAGAGGATGTTTTAAGCCAAGCAACAAGTCTCCCTGCAAGGGATCATAAGTGGTTCAAGAATGCTAGGGTAGAAGAGGTTCCATGGAGTCTTTTCTTTACATCTCAAAAGATCAATGGTTGTGACAAAGGTATGCCAGTGTCTCTATTAAAAACTTGATGGAATGGTTTGTTCGCTATGTTGAAAGAATTTTAGGCATGTGAATGCCGTTTTGGTTTTGTGTTTCTTTATCACCTGCGTCTGCTCATGAATTTCATAGGGTTTCCTTTAAACATGACTTATTACCTATGGAGAAGTATGTACAAGATGGCTAAGAGGTATAAAAAGGAACACTTGAATTCAAGCCTTTTCCACCAAGGTTTGATAAATATTATACTTGCACATCAATTGAAGTTGCAGAACGATGACTGGGACTCTTTGTTAACCCGAAATGGTTTCCCTAACCTCAATGCTACAGAAGTTGAAAAACCCATGATTGAGGAGACTATAGTCTACCCTACAATGTTCCCTTCATCTACCCAGGCGTGTGTTATGGCCACCCATAGTAAGCCTTTACCCAATCCAAAAGTTGTTGAGCAGACCCATGAGTAAGATGTACATCCTAACGTCTCTGTCAAAAATGCAAACAGACCTGTAGGCTGTTGGTCACTATAATTGCTTAATTAATTTCAAACAACCAAGTGAAACATAAATTATCAACCCAGGGAAGTCTTTTGTTTCAAAGATAGCTGTGCACCATATATGCTCAATTCCAAAAGCACTT
>SNQJ01S0035020.1:55642-84579 GCA_010110895.2 Picea sitchensis
TTTGCATTTCTGAACTGAGTGACAGCTCCGTGTTTCGGCATCTGCGTCCTCGAACCATGTAGCTGCTTCGTGTTTCGGCACATGCATCCTTGGACTGTGTAGCAGCTCCGTGTTTCAGCATGTGCGTCCTCAGATTTGTGTAGTAGCTTTCGTGTTTCAGCATGGACTGTGTAGCAGCTTCCGTGTTTCAGCATTAGTTCAACAGCGCCTTTGGATAGTTCTGAGTTTCAGCATCGGCCTTGAATACTATTCTGCAAATATGGACACTTATGCACTTCTAATCAATGGTTAGGTCNAAAAGTAATGTAAAGTTTTATGCAAAACAAATTAAACGTGTAGTAATGAGAAAGGACGTTATGTACCTTAGAATGATCAGGTGGAGTGATAGTATAAGTCTAAATATAGGTGATGAAGGGTATATCAATGGCAAAAAGTATGGGCAAAAAGGGTACAATATGTGGTCCTAACATAGGCAAGTAGTCTAAAGGCAATATTGATTTGGGTTTTAAAAATAAGAGAGTTGGAAGGTTGATTTCGAGAAAACTGTGAAACAAATCAAACCCTCATTTGAGCTCGATCAATATGATCGAGATCCATGAAAGTTCAGATTCTGAGATTGATAGATTTCTTGCTGAAGAAGACCCTCTTTCTTTCCAAATAGACCTCGATCAGTCTTACAAATTCCTTGATAATATACCACCTTGTCTGAAACATAGTGAAGGGTTTCTAGGTATTAATTTGGGTAACAAATATACAGTCCATGTTGGGGATGTTCCGGTGCACAACCATGGAAATTCTCAAGCGACTGTCGCACAGTCACAGTGTGAAACTTGCCTATTCTGGATTGACAAGTATTACACTGATATACCTATTTTACAGTCACAGATCAAAGCCCTTAATGACCAAGTCGACCCATTAAATAATGAAAATCACAGGCTCCATTTTGTCATTTAGAAACAAGGGAAACGCATGAAAACTACAGGGAATGTCATATTAAAAAATGTTGAGACTGCAACAACAATAATAAATTTTGAGATCATGTGATATGATTTGATTTTACAGTTAGAGGTAAGATTTCCTTTTTACTTAAAATAGTGTTATATTTTGTTCATTAAATAAATTAGATTATTTTATTTATTGAATAGATTAGACTTCATTTTTAAAATAGACTAGCTACAGAATCAACAGATTCTATAGCCAGTCTTTTCTAATTTGAAATTTGGAAATTATTGGTTAAATGTACATCTGAATCTCTGTATTTTATCTTTTCTTTCAGGATATTTGGGAGTCTATGGTGACCAAGTGATATGAAGCATTTTTTGGGGCTTATTAGCCATATCTATGATCCATTTTTGTATAAATAACAACAAACTTGTTTAGGCTTTTAAGATTTAGTGTGATCTGGGTGGTTATATTCCCCCTCTATTTTTGTAAGAAATAGATGATTCTATATTATCTCTAAGATAAGACAATTACCTTTCTGAAACCTTTAAAAAATCATTATTTTTTGTAATCAAACATCTTGGCCTAGGGCTGAAGGTGGACAATCTATACACAAACTTGGATGGAAAATACATTTACACTTTTTCTTTAGCTATCTGTAAATGTTGTTTTTGTTTATGATTTGTTTATCTTGATGACTCAATAGTTTTATGATAGCTTTTGTCTTCATAAATTTTTATGTCTTCAGGATAATCTCTTTAAATATTGTCCACATTTTGATGCTTCAGTTATTAAAAATAGTGATCATTCATTCAATTCAAATGATAAGATTTATCTTTTGATTTTTTTGAATGATTAAAAGAAGGTTGTTACAGTTAAGTTTATCTTAATATGTGTAATTGGTTGTGATAAAAAATATCATAGTTATTATTTGTGTTTTATCGTCCTGTCATTAAAATCCAACAGTCAATATACTGTTTTGGCATTTATTCTGAATAGTCTTAAGGTTCACTGTAGGTTTATCTCTTGGACATACTAGTTGGACATTTCATGATCATACAGATGTTGGATGCATTCCCATTAACTCATTAATAGGTTAGTTTATTTCTTTTATCGTTTGTTTGTTTTCAGGACTCTTACATGTGGTCTGGTTTTGACCGTTCACATATCCATGTTTCATAGTTTGTTTTGATATTTAATTTTATAGATAAATAAAGATAAAAAAAAAAATACCTTATTTTATTTCTTTATCTACTTTGTTAAAAGATCCATATTTTCATTCGATTTTCGTGAGTTCAGATTAAAAATCATAACTTGTATATCTTGCACATAAATTAGGTAAACGGATCTGTTTTGTAAATATTATTTCAAAGTAGTTATATAGGTGCATATGTACATATATATACCAAGTAGTTAATTATTATTTTGTTCTTTTTCTTTATTTTGTTTCTTTTAGGACTGTTAGATTGGCCAATAGAGCCATTAAACCCTTCATAGCAAGTCATACCAAACGACTTGGGTTATTTAGACAACCTCGGACCGGACTCACTCTTCCAATTGACGGACGGCCATTTTCACCCATCAACAGAGTCAAAGGGGTTCCATTAACTATAGTGAGTGTGGGAGTCGAAGGGATCCCAGTGTTTTGAAGACTAGGTTCAATAATCATCCTTGTAGAATCAAAATTCTGAATAGTGGATGTGTGTGTACCACGCCTAATAACTCTATGCCTTTTAGAAGGCAAAGACTCAAAATCTAGTGGTAACTGTAACAAGTGATGGGACCAACGGGGAGCCTGGTCCGACTCCATGATGACTTAAGACTCTAAAGATAAATAAATATATCCTAATGCCAACTAGTGATCAAAGAGAAAACCAAAAGTCAAACAACCAATATGCATACAAATGGGGTAAAGTGGTTGAGAGTGGCCTCCCTCCCTAAAGAAGGTATGTCTCACCAAAGAGGGGCCTGAGACTCCCTGCTAAAGATAGAAGGTAACATAATCAATTATAAGGTCTCTTGTGGGCTTAACAACCAGTCGGTCAGATCCCTCTGGAGAGGTAATCCTCCATAAAGGTTGTGTGTTTTCCAACACTTATCTGCCCCAAGGTACCTACAAAATAATCCCTACAAGTAACCTATGTGGCACCTAAGTCAAGAAACTAATAAACCAATGTATAACTGATGCACAAGCGAGAAGTTGTAAGTCAGATCCACCATATGGGCAGGGTAGCAAAGCCTGAAACCTTCAAAGTACCTCCTCTCACGAAGGTAAAGGAACTATCAAGATCCCCATATACGAATAGATCCCCAAAAATATATCTGATGCTAAGAAGGTATCAAGGGGATATCCCTTCAAGCAACCTCATGGGACCTCGTGATTAACTCTGGTGTGAGTGGAGCCTCCTAATCTTACCAATTATACAATGGATTTCTCCACTCCCTTTCATAGACACATATGTTGATTTCATTGCCTTGGAGAAGTTTACTCACAAAATCCTATTCCAAGGCACTAAATCCTAAGCTAGTTTGTGCAACCTAGAAAATAAAATTGTGGCTAATCAATTTTAAATTATAGTGTTAACTTTAGTGGTCGTGATTACAAAAAAATGTATGGTAGTGAAACTCATGGTGTTATGACTCTGCAAGAAAAGTAAATATGAAAGTAATGCAAAGTCCTAACTTTAACTTTCAATGAGTGATATGATTTTAAAAACCAATGCAATTTTCAATTTCAACTTTCCAATTATGAAGTAAAATATGCAATCTTTCATTACATGCACTAAGCTAATGACAAGGACTCACAAGACAAAAATGCCAAGCAATGCAACATGCCTATTTTTTTTGTATTTTCAATATAATAAAAATGAAAATGCATGGACTGAAAAGTAACTTGATATATAACCCTATTGTGTATAGAAAGAGATAACTCAAGAAGGATACCAAGTAGAAAAACACCCAGCCCAATGTACAAGGAAAATTAAAATGAAAATATGATGAGAAAGACTTCGCCTAGAAATTCAACCAAAGATAGGTTTCATGTCATCCCACAAGTACTTAACAGGCACTACAGAGACCCAGGAAGGCTCAACAAACATCAAATCCCACCCAACAACCACCAGACCAAGAAAACAAGAAAGAAACATTGATGTACGTGACTGTTTAGGAAAATATAGCATATATATGCATCTTGTATAGGGACAACCTGCGTATATATGCGACTATCAAGGAAAAAAATGCATATATGTTTCAAAACAAGACCAGGCAAGGGAGAAATGATGAAAACTCAAACCCAGAGTGAACAGAGGCTGTCAAGAAATGATATGATAAGAAACACAATAGGAACGAGAGAAATATAAGGAGAAAAATACTCCAAACCCTATGAAAGAAGATTCAATCCCCAGTGTGGTCACCAATTTTTTTATGAGGAAAATATCTCTATGGCTAGGGTAAACCACAATAGACAGAAATGACTGCAGAAACCAACTTTCTTCTCAAGTATGCTATGAAAACAAATATTCTAGCGAGAAGTCCACCATTGAGCACTTGACCCAAAGCAATATGCCTGCAACTAGTCCTCAGCAACTAGGAAAAGCAAGCATATGATGATATTATATAATGTTAGCACATTCAATAGCATAATCCATTAATAAACATGACAAATACACCCATGGAATAATAATTCAATGTATTTTCAAGATATCAATTGGATGAGAAAAGAGTATTTCTATTAATATATGATCAACATAAGTGAAAATGTTAGAGACTTCCATGTCGACACGGTTCGGAACCGAGAAATTAAGTTCCTTCCAGTTGGGCCTCCACCACTTCAATCCTCCACCAAAGGCAATCTCATAATAGAGAATCAATGAGGTTCTCAATCAATAAGGGAAGATCTTGGGGGTTGAACACCGTGTTCAAACTTAAAGGACAAAGGGATGTAGAATCAATATGAAGTAAATAATTCCTCTAGAGTAACTTTTCTCTCAAAGTTGAATTCTTTCTCCTCTTTCCATAGCTCAGAATTGGACCATTTATATCCTTCAAAATGGAACTGAAGGGCCGATTCAGAACGTTTCCAGTATATGGAAGGCCAAGGATCATAGATCTCTTGTCATGACATGGAAACCTGACATTAATATTCATTTTCTAGCATAAATCTCGATGTAGGCAGGTTGTAGTGGAGTAGCCTGCGTATACGCATGTTGTATAGTAAGCACGATGTGTACATGTGGAAAAATATTTATTTTTGGCTCTGGATTTTATAAACAGGGAAGATAAGTCTGCATGGGGAAATGGAAAAAGGCCTTCTGGGATATATTTCATAGGGTGAGGCAAATCTTGCTATAACACCCTTGTTGGATCCCCTTAGAATTTACACCATCCCTCTTTACTCCTTTAGGTGTGGTTCTGTTCAATCAGAACCATGCAGGCTCCTTATTTTAGCCCTTTTCTACCTTAAAGAAAATAACACATTTGGGTGCTAGCCCCTGTTGTTCGATGGAAATTTCTTATGACCACATTCTAAGACCCGATGTTTAGCCTCAAGGTTCTTATTCGAAGCTCCGGGATTTCGAAGCTTTAGAACTTCAGGTTTCAGAAGATCTTACAACATCACACCTTAATTCTCCCGAATGTCGAATTGGCGAACTCTTGAAAAGTACTTCTTTGGAGCTTTAGTGCTCTAGCACTTCGTAACTTTGGTCTTCAGATGTCCCACCTACACCATAAAAATTTTCTTCTAAACATTGAAGTGGCTAATTCCCCAACGGTGCTTCTTTAGAGTTTCTGAACTTTGATTCTTCAAAGCTTTGGGCTTTAGAGGATCTTTCAACACAACCCAACATTTCCTCTGAATGTCGAATTATGAACTTTCGGGGTCTCAATAGAAACTCCATACTAGGGGTGATATGTTGAAAAAATATGGATATGACACGTGGCCCAACCGATGGTTGACATGTGTCAAGTTCTAATTTGTACAAAAGGTCTGTGATAAGAATGAACCAGGATGACTTGTGGAACACATAAGTGGTTCCACATCACCTTAAGTGATGTCATCAGACCATGTCACTCTGGTGCTCGATGACTTCTGGACTCCAGGCTTCGGAGGACTTCTAAGAATAACACAAAAAATATCTTGAACATCAAACTTCTGAACTCCTGAATAGGTCCATGTCACCCTAGGTGACATCAGCATGCCATGTCACTCCAACGCTCCAAGACTTTGGGAATTCAGGCTTCAAAAGATTCCACACCAGCACACTTTAAAAATCTTGAACGCTGAATTTTCGAACATATTCTATATGGAGCATTGGGGCTCCAGATCTTCAGAACTTTGAGCTTTGAAGGTTTCTTATACAACACACTTCAAAAATCCTAAACGTCAATTTTCCGAACTCCCGAATAGGTGCTCCTGGGAGCTTCAGGACTCCGACACTCCGAGACTTTGGAACTTTCCACACCAAAACAAATTTTCTCCCACGATCCTCTCGAAGGTCGAATACTTGATAATATGTAGACACGTGTCCCTGGCAATGGATGGTTCTGATTTACTTTGATACTTCGGAGCTTCAGGGCTTTGGGGAACTCTCAACAAAACACTACAAATTTCCCGAACACCAAACTAGCAAATAATCTCTAATTTGTGGACACGTGTCCCCAAACATGAACGGTCCATATTTACTCCTGAGTTCATGAATTTGTGACATTTTCTTCCTAGAATCTTAAGGAATCAGTTATCCCAGAGTGTCAAACCTCTGAATTTTCATGAGATCTACGTCTCACACTATCTCACGCATAGATGTGATGGCTAGGATCTGATCTTCTCCACTATACCTCACCTCCTGATTTGTGCTTCATCCGACGACCTAGATCTATCCTTTTCCAAATCCAATGGTCAAGTACTCCTCCCAGTGATCTATGACATATATTCACTTTGAGACTTTGGAGCTTCAGGGATTTTACCTCCTTTTTGTCAAAGACTTCAAAATTGTTGAAGCAACGAAGTTCAAATGACTTTTAGGGTTAACCATCGTGATCCTTTTCTAGATCTGACAGTTGTGAAGGATTTGGTCCCCTCTCGAAGACATCTCGCTTGTTCACCTTCTCATAAGGAGATTCCTCTTCTTTTGGGGACTTAAGAAATATCCTACACACTACTTGCACTTCAAATTCGACCCATCCCAGGTCAAAATTTTCCTGAACAGGTATTAAATTATGAAATTTTCACCACTTGGCCGATTTCTTCAAATTTTCCAAGAATTTTAACAACAAAAATTGGGTATTTTTCCCAATTCCACACAAGTGACTCAATCAACTTGCTTGGCCCATCCAGGCTCATTGTTGGAAAATGGATCTCTAATACTAAATTGTAACATACCCAACCTTAGACTATTGGACTATGCCACACAGAAACTCTTGTGGAACTTACCACATTGTAACATCCCCGACCCACCTAGGATGGGCCATGCTACTCCATAATAACACTATTTTCATCTATATATATATGAAACTTAAAGAAAAAAAACATATTCTACAAATACACAGATTCATGTGGAAATAACAGTAAAAATATACATGCAATATACATAGGCAAAACCCATAATCATAAACACATATATAACTACACATCATGTAAATTAGCACACAATTGATACTTATCTTTTATAGAATATCACCAATTACGTGCAAAACTTCCATGATCCTACCAACCTTAGACCACATTGCTCAAAACTCTCAACAGTGGGTCAATTGTAACATACCCAACCTTAGACTATTGGGCTATGCCACACATAAACTCTTGCGGAACTTACCAAATTGTAACATCCCCAGCCCACCCAGGATAGGCCATGCTACTCCACAAAAACAATAATTTCATCTATATATATATATATAAATTAAAGCAGACAAACATATTATGTAAATACACAGATTCATGCTGAAATAAAAGTAAAAATATACATGCATCATACACAGGAAAAACCCATAATCATAAAAACATATATAAATACAGAGCATGTAAATTAACACACAATTGATACTTATCTTTTATATAATATCACCAACTATGTACATGCCTTCCATGATCCTCTCAGCCTTAGACCACATTGCTCAGAACTCTTAGCAGTGGGTCACCCTTGAGCTCAGAATAAGCTCTACCCGGGTAAAGGGATTCCTAGCTAGGCAGAGACAATACAGACAACATGAAGGATTTCATCCCAGGTTCCAACTCAAACTAATATCCTATAGTCTCTCATTCCCCAGATGCATGTCCCACCCTAGGAAGTGTTCCCCTTCTCTTCTCAACAATCCTTTGGCTGCCCCACTTCCCTTCTAGGGATTCAACAATAGGCTGGACAAGAATTCTCAGAGAACTGAAGTTGGAGTTGGGCTCCCTCAGGAAAATCACTTCCCCAACTATTCTCTCAGCTAGAGAGAGTTTCTCATGGGCCTGAAAACCCTCTTCATCAATCCATGGGACTATAAACCTGCCTCTTCAATTCACGGGCCTAACAACCTACCTCTTCAATCCACGAGCCCAACAAACTGCCTCTTCAACCCCACGAGCCTAACAACTTGTTTATTCATTTATGTTCTTAAGTCACCGAGTTACAGGTGTTAGCACTGGAAGCCACCTCTGGATTGGGGCAAAGGTAAGCCCAGTGCCCATCAATTTTTATGTCACAATGAATAAATTTAAGGGTGGTCTAATGGACGCAGTCTTAGGATTATAACACTTTAACTCAGAAAACTGGGCTAGCATGCATAAGAAGGTGAGGTCTTGATATAAATTAGTCAGTAAATTGTAATAAAGGGTGAGTAGGGGGGAGAATGGGTGAGGAAATGTACAGGTATGCTATGGACATCGGGTCTTCCAATAGCCTAAGGAGGAAAAGCTTTGAATACAAGATCCTCTTCAATCCAAAACTTTAGGAAACTGAAAACATCGTAATAATATTGCAATCAAACATACATTAAAATACAGTCACAACAACTCGAATGGATCACCCATGCTTGAGTCTTCAATATCAGAAGTAAAAGAGATGATAAGAAAGTTGTTTGTCATTAAACAATAAGTCTCAAATGGAAACACATAACCAAAAAACCAGAGGATTCATTAAAACTTTACAATAAGGGAGCTTAGCTCAACCATCGACCAAAAAAAATTATCAAAACTGAGTAATTATACTCAGAATAGATGCCACCACCAGGAGTGTGACCTGGCCACTACAATCAAAGCCTTGCATCTGCATCTTCTTCTGTCAATCTTCACTTTCATTCTTCTGTCAGACGCAATCTTAGATTAGTATGGTCTTTGCAGAAGAATCTGGTGATAGGGGAACTTTCGACTGACAGTCTGCCTACACGGCCATATTTCCATGCTTTCTATTTATGGGGTGAAACAAGGTTTCAACAACCTCCCTCATTTCCATTAACTACTTTCATTGGGATCGAGATGGAGCCTGACACCCATGAATGTTCCAGGAGACATTCATGACTCCTCCAAGACAAGACTGACACCTTGAAACCACACAAATCTTCTGATGAGACAAAGAAGAGTTCTTTCGAACCTTGGTGCAGCTCCTATCCATCACTCCACATGACCTCATGCATATCCCATATGAAATTTTGGGATCTCGCATTTCAGGAGTCTTCACTCCCCTTGATTTCAAATATTCTGATGTTCGATCTCGCAAAACAACCCATCTAAATCGATGGGTGAATCTACTTTGTATTTGACGGCCACAATCATTTCCTTAAATAATCTCAGCTGCCCATTGCTCGACAGACACTTTCCCTTTCTTTACGGTCCTGCTTCCATATGACCGTGGGCTGTGATCATGGGCCCAACTACTAGGCACGTCACAATTTCATGTTTGACAAACTCACATTGTACTCTATGCTCAAACTCCAATTCATAAAATCACAATCGCTCGGATTGGGTGACACGCATCTCTTTGCATCAAATGACCCAGATCATATCGACATTTTGGGACATCGAACCATCGACACTTCTCACCTCAGCCTTCCCAAAAAGAATTTCTCTACGGTGCAGATCCTGCACCACGTGTCCTTCTGAAAGGACGACCGAGATCATTTCGTGACTTCACGTTTCATGAGTCCTCATGACTCTGCCCTTTGACTGCTCCATTATACGAGTCAACAAAATGATAATATTGCACCACGTGTCCTTGTGAAACGACGACCCAGATCATTTCACAACTTTGTGTTTCATGAGTCCTCATGACTCTGGCCTTTGACTGCTCTATTCTACGAGTCAACGAAATGCTAACCTTGCACTATGTGTCCTTCCTAGGATCGACAGCTAGGATGGCCCTTCTATTTCAAAACTTTTTCTGATTATAAACTTCGTGTAACTCTATGATCCTGATCGCCCGATGGTTATCGATCCGATCTACCTGGTGGATATCTTCCATTGAAATTTGATCTTGCTCGCTCGCTTGATTTGAGTCCATATCAAACCGCTCTAAGTGTTTCTCTTTTTGCTCATTACTGTGGCCTGTGTAAATAAATACTTGGGCAGTTGTTTAAAGGCTCATGAAAGAAAAGGATCAATGAAAGAGGTAAGGAGGGAAGCGGTCGACCTTAGAGAAAATAGAAAATCTAGGGCCAATATTTCTTAGGCAACCAATCAGTAAGAAATAGGTCCATGAGATCGGTGAAGACAAAAGGAAGAAAACTACAATCCTAGAGGAAAAACCTATGATCGGGTCTGCAAAAGGAGGAAAAATAGGCAAAATTACACACTTATGTAGAAACCACAACTCACAATACTTTGATGAGTTTATGTGCTAACATTGGCTCCACAGGGGATGGAATGCTCTCCATAAGCTGCCAAGAATGCATAGCTCCAATGCATTTTCTTTGGGTTATGGAGTCTCCTACAAAAAAAAAAACAACATAAAACAAAAATGGTATTTACAATGGTGGGACGCCAATTGTGGCTTTAAACAAAAAACATTTTCAGGAAGTGCTCATTTACAAGGCCACCAAAAAATTCGTCAACCTCCAAATTCTGCAACCTGTAAATATTATTCAAGAATATCTCAGATATTCTTAAGGGGTCGATCCACAAGGCATTAAATTTACCATGCTTGCCTTTGTCCTTTTTAGGTGCATCCCATTTGAGTACTAGATTCCCCAGCTGGAAAACATCTTTACTTCCTTTCTTGTCAAAGGTCTGCTTGATTTTCTGTTGACAATCATGCGCTTTATCCATCATCCTCTCCCTGGTCTGTTGGACTTCTACCAACTAATGAATTCTTTTGATCATATCGTTAGGTTCTTCGTGGAAGTCTTGGAAGAATTTTTCCATAGGTAGGGAAAGTTGAGAAGGAAAAACTGCTTCAGTCCCATACACAAGTTGGAAAGGAGAGATGCCCAGGGACCTCTTTGTTGTGATTTTATTAGCCCACAGAGAAAATTTGAGCTTTGAATCCCATGCTTTCTTGTTGTCCTCAAGTAGTCTTTTGATGATCTTTATCAGGATTTTGTTAGAGGACTCTGCTAACCCATTTCCTTGATGATAGTAGGGGGTAGAGTGAATCAATGTAATTTTAAACTGCTCACAAAAATTGATCGATGGTTCAACCTTGAAGGATGTAAAATTATTAGTGACGATTCTATTCAGACAACCAAACCTTGCCATAATATCTTCAAGAAAACCAATGACCACCTTGTGAGAGGCACTCCTTGTGGGGATAACTTCTATCCATTTGGTGAAATAATATGTTGCAGTTAAGATCCACCTATGTTGACTGCTTGAAGGAGGATGAATCTCCCCGATAAAGTCTAGGCCCCATTGCTGAAAGGGTCATGTAGATTCCATAGGCTTCAATGGAAGAGACTTGAGTTGTTGCTTCCCAGATAATTTCAGACATTTGATGCAAGCCATGATTTTCGCACAGACATCAGTGAATAGAGTATGCCATAAGTACCTAGCCTTGAGAATCTTGTAGGTTGTGGTTCTCCATAAATGATTGTTAGAATATAATGGATGTGCTCATTTTACCATTGACAATATATCTATTGTCACCCAACCATAGGCCGAATCCACCCTCTGAGCACCTTAACCTTGAAAGAGAATCACTTCAGAAGAAAACCCTAGGCTAGACAGCCAAACAAAGGGTAGCACACCTTTCCCCAAGGATAGTACACCAACAAGAGTTGATCAGATAGTCCAAACCCTAACCAAGAGATAGTACAAGCCAAACATGATCTGCTAGTTGCAGCAGCTGCAATGGCATCTCTCCTCAAACCTGTGCACAAGACTGGGCACTGTAGTGCACACAAGTTGTTGCCTGCAATTCTGAGATTGCCTACCAGAATGAGAACTGGCCTCCTATATTTATACTAATTTTGGCTAACTACCTGGGCCGACTTCTCATTCTGGGTATCTATTTGTTTAGTATATATTATTATTTCTATTTGACTTCTTCTCTTGGAGGATAATAACCTAATACAAATTATCTTCTTCAACTGATAAGTCTTCTAGGGTTATTAGCCAACTCATTAGGGTTTCTTCTTGATTCTTGGAGTATTCTATACTTGTCAAGTTTTCATGTTGAGGTAAATACCTCCCACAACTACCATAATATCAACAATGATGTCCTCCACATAGGTTGTCATGAAAATCAAAAATAATCCTTTGGGCCTCCTGTGGGTCTAAACATCTCAACAACACTCCTAGAGGGTTTTTCCAATACAAAGCCTGGTTGATAAGGCAATATCTAATCGCTTTGAGATTTAAATCTCTTACCTTTCTCTTCCCCATCCCATATTAAGGTTGCAACATTTGTAGAAAATACATGATATCTTTGTACCAAGCACATTCTGCTAATGGATGTTTGTCTTGAGGGCCTTTGTTAGACACTTTACCCTGCTGATTTTCTAAGCATGTGTTGATGAGGTTAACCTCCAAAGCTTTACAATTAGATCCAACCAACATCTTGGCTAAACACTGGCCTTTAACTAGCTTGGTGGGTTTTATTTCCATATCGAATTCAAGGATTTTGGAAATCCACTTGCTCCTTCTTCCATATAAGTCAAGTTGAATGAGAATATTCTTCACAAAAGATGAAGGAACATATACAATGATTTTTGAATGCAGAACATAGACTCTAAAAGATTTAATGGCTTTGACCAAAGCATGGTCCTGCTTCTCCATGATGTCATATCTGACCTCTATGTCTCTTAGTGCTCTGTTGAAAAAATAAATAGGCTGCTCCAACCCTGCATCATTCTTCTGTAATAAAACAATGACCATTGTATCAAATGAAGCAAAGGAAAAAATCAGAAAATCCTTGGAATAATCAGGATTGATTAACACAGGTGCTTTATTCAATGCCTTCTTGATTTGGTTGAAGGATTCTCTAGATTCGAAAGTCAATTTTACTTAGATCCCCTTCTTGAGCATGGATGTGATATGCTTCACCAATTCAGCAAAATTTGAAACAAACCTTCTCATAAAATTGACTTTTCCCAGGAAGGACTAGACTTCTTTATTGGATCTGGGAAGTGATAAGGCTTGAATATATTCTACTCTGCTTGAATCAATCCTGACCCCCTCATCTGATACAATGTGTCCCAACAATTTTCCTTCCTGCATGGAAAATAAAGACTTCTTGGTATTTAGGGAGAGACCAAACCTTATGCATTTCAAGAAGACCTTTATCATATGTTGACCATGTTCTTTATCAGATTTGGAGAAGACTATTATGTTAGCTATATAAATGACCACACATTTATATCTTTCTCCAATGAAGGCTATGTCCATGGCTCGTTGGAAGGTTTCTCCTGCGTTCATCAATCCAAAGGGAATTTTGGCATACATGAATGTTCCCCAAGGAGTGGTGAAGGTTGTATTTTCTTTGTCTTCAGGCAGGACATAGATCTAATTGTAGCCATAAAATCCATCAATCATGGAGATCCTGGATGCACCTGTCACCTTCTGCAACATGTGTTCCATCTTTGGCAAAGGGTAATTGTAATTCTTTGATATTTTGTTTAGATTCCTGAAATCAACACAGAGTATGATTTCTCCGCTCTTTTTTCTAACTAGAATCAAGTTGGTGACCCATTCAGAATATCTCAAAGGGATAATGATTTGGGTGTCCAACAACTTCTTTACCTCCCTTTCCATAATAGGCAGCAGCATAGGATTTATTTGTCTTAATTTTTTCCTAAATGGTTTGGCCTCCTCTTTCAATGGGATCTTATTCTCAATGAAGGTTGTGTCGTATGTTCTGAGGTATTCATAGGTCTAGGAAAACACATTAGAAAATTCTTTTAATAGCTCAGTATACTCGGCTCTCTTTTCCCTTGATAGGATTCTTGACAACTTGAAGAACTTTGGATCCTCCTCTATACCAATATTTCATTTAGCTACATCAACATCCTCAGTTGGGCCTTTAAACTTTACTACCACATCGTTTCCATCAGACGATCTTTCTAAAGGAACTAGTCCTTTGGGAATGTAGTTGCTAGGCAGCTGAATAATATGGTGATTAGCAATTTTATTTAGAAATACGTTAGCGTGAGGGTCACCTTCAGAATCATGATCATGATCATGATCAATGTGTAATGTAGAGAACTCATCAATAGACTAAATAAATTTTCAGATCTCAATATCATCCTTGAACACCTTCCAATACTTGATATTATCAGGTACAGAGGGACTATATCTTACCTCAACATCATAGCTGAGATTAGGTGGCCGTGGGATCCTGAAATGACTCGCTAAGGTAGCCAAAGAATCAACAATAGTATTCTCCTCTCTTAGAATGAATGAAATGTTGAAAGCTAAGAAAAAACTGTCAATCAGGTCCCACACTTCATTTCTATAAGTTTTGATCTTGGGATATCTAGATTGATAAATATTTCTAATCTGATTAACAATCAATTCGGTATCCCCAAACACAGATATTTCCTTGATTCCCATGTCCTTTGCATCCCTTAAGCCCAAAACAAGAGCTTCATACTCTGCCACATTATTGGTAGCTTCAAATTCTAGTTTGTAGGACATAGATATGGTATCTCAAGATGGTGAAACAAAAACCACTCCGACACCATCAATATCCTTAGAAGAGGCTCCATCAAATAAAATCTTCCAAACATAAGTGGTGAGAGGAGAATATTCATGAAAAGTAACAGACTACTTTCTGAGTTTAAGGGGAGACTTGGGAGCATCAGTGATTTGTAACAAAATAGACCCCAAATTAGTGTCAAGCGCAAAGATAGGATGGTTGGTGGGGTCTACTTCATATCTAATAATGTAGGCCATTTGAGCTTCCCTGTACAGTCTCCTATGCTCCCCCCCAAACACAGGAATGGTAGCATATCTGAGGTCCATCTGCAATGTTTCTCCGAGTTTTTTAATCTAAGATCTTGACAACAACATGTTGAACTTCTGGGGAACATCAAATACCACAATGTCCATGACCACACTTTTCATGGGCAGCTGAAACAAAGTCACAATCAGATCGTTGATGACCCCAAGACATTGCACTTTCCTAGAATCAAAAGAATACAAGTCATGATAAGACTTTGTGACTTCTAGTCCCAATTCATCCATGACAGTTTTGGGCATGATATTATGAGATGCCCATGAGTCCATCAAACAATTATTCATCACCTTATCATGTATATTTAGGGATGTATATAAGGGAGGGGATGAATCATCTCTATCTTCTATCATCTTGAAGGTTTACTGAGTCTGTGGAATAAGATGAAGGCTTAGGCTGCAACAGTTTGGAGAGGGATTTCTTGAAATATTTGTGCTTGACTAGCTCTAAAAGGGGCACATGGATCCTGATTTTTTGAATTTCATGGTCAAAGTTGAAAGAGGAGGGGGGATTTAGAATTTATCTTAATTTTGAGATAGGATCTTTGGCTACTAGTGGGAGGGTTTGAATCTTCTTACCTTTGTTGTCATCTGCTACAACTTTGGCTAGATTTTTTGCTCTGGTAGGCTAATGAGGAACATCAGGCTTTCCTCCTGTATTTTTGGACCTAAGGTTGTATCTATTTGGACTGTTTTTGGCCTTTTCTCCCTTGCTCAACTCATTTAATTGGTTGTCCATGAGAGACTCCTTGTATGTTGATTGAGTTACGTGAGGAGAAGAGGATGTGTCTTCAAGACAATTGATTTCTGGATTGAGGTCTTCTTCCTCTCCACCCTCATTCACAATAAAGTTGTTTTGAAGAGGGGTCTGGACTTTATAATCATCTCTATCTTTGTTCCTTTGTTCCATTTTCATAATCTGAGGAGCATTGTTATTCAGCCTCTCGAAGTTGCCTCTATTATCAACATTTTGAGAATTTTTGTATGTCTACCTCCCTCTACTTCCAATCTTTCCATTCTAGTTGAAAGTGATTTTAGTAACTTGGTTAGTTCATCCATTTAAGGGGGGGAGAAGAGGAACCAAAGGTGGAGGCTTCATATATTCCCCTTGGTATGTCCCTACCAACCTTATTCTTGAGTCAGTTAACTACCAATATGTTAGACTCTACTTCCAGGGCTGCATCTTGCATATGAGCCAAGGAAGTAGCTCTTCTCTCTCTTAACAAGAGGCAAAATTCAGGGTCAAAATAAATGGCATAGGTAATTTTGGTGGAGGCTTCTGTAGGCTTTATCTCAGTAGGGATCTTATTGTACATTTTTTTGAATCTTTTGGAGAAGTCAGAGATATATTGTCCCTCTTTTCTCTTTAGTGACACAAACTCTGTGATATAATACATAAAGTCTTTTTTATCCCCCCATTGTCTCAAGAAAACATCATCCAAATCCTCAATCCCAGCAATGGATCCAGGGGTCAATCCCCTAAACCATTTCCTAACCTCACCATCAAGGCTCTAGACAAAGACTCTCATCCACACATCTTCATTTTCAATATTTAGATTGTCTGCATAACTGTAGAAGGCAACAAGGTGTTCTCCAACAGTTATGTCTTCTTCTCCCGTGAACTTGGGCATGTATTTCAGGTAATCTCCAGTAGGGAGGGAAATCATTGGCTGAGGTAAAATTAGAGGGGCATGCCTTTCAGCCACTATGGCATCCATTCTTTTCCTAGGGGGATTAATACCTTCCATTGGGATGTGAGGTGGAAGATAATTAGGAGGGGATGGAGTTCGAACATGGGAGATTGGGGGTGTGCTTATGGGAGAAAAGGGAAACAACAGAGGATTTGAGGAAAAATTTACAAGGCTAGAGGGAACAGAGGTTTCCCTCGTTGTAAAATAAGTAACTGTGATAGGAGGAGGAGTTGTGAATCTAGGAGTGGGAAAATATCCTAAGATCTTGGTTTTAAACCAAGCTACAACTTCAGGGGAGATAGGAGTGACACATCTTTCTCCCTCCAATCCAATACTAGGAGGGGAGAAATCAACAAGAACATTCCCAATCTTTAAACTTCAAGAAACTCCAACAGATGGTATAATAGGAGAATAAGAAGCAGATATTGGAGTTTCTAAAAGAGGATGGTGAAAATCATCAGAAATACCTGGTTCAACAGTCGAAGTACTTCCCTGAGGGTTATTTTGTCTTCTGACAATTTTCTCTGGGTCAGCTTTAGGTGTTTCTAGAGGAAGTTGTGGGGTAGACCTCATGTGTCTACCTTTGGAAGCCATAGTTGAACCAGTGGATTCATACCAATGGAGTCACCAAGTGCACAGTAGCATTCTTCAATGTACTGAGTTCTAACACACCATTAGAATCAATAATATTTGTCGTTCAATCCCAAGGAAAATATTCAATTCGTCCCCAACAACGGTGCCAAAAATGTTAGCACTGGAAATCGCCTCTGGATTGTGGCAAAGGTAAGCCCAATACCCATCAATGTTTATGTCACAATGAATAAATTTAATGGTCGTCTAACGGATGCAGTATCAGGATTATAGAGCTTTAACTAAGAAAACTTGGTTGGCATGCATAAGCAAGTGAGGTCTTGATCTAACTCAGTTAGTAAGTTGTAATAAATGGTGAGTAGGGGGGATAACAGGTGAGGAAATTTACAAGTCTTCTATGGACATCGGGTCTTCCAGCAACCTATGGAGGAAAATCTTAGAATACAATATCCTCTTGAATCCAAAACTTCAGGAAACTGAAAATGTCGTAATAATATTGCAATCAAGCATACATTACAACACAGTCACAAAAACTCGACTAGATCACCCATGCTCGAGTATTCAATATCAGAAGTAAAAGAGATGATAATAATTATGTCTATCATTAAACAATAAGTCTCAAATGGAAACACATAACCAGAGAACCAAAGGCTTCATTAAAACTTTACAATACGGGAGCTTAGCTCAACCATCGACCATAACAAAATATCAAAAATGAGTATTTATAATCAGAGCAGTTGTCACCACCAGGAGTGTGACCTGGCCATTGCAATCAAAGCCTTGCATATGAATCTTCTTTTTTCAATATGCACTTTCATTCTTCTGTCATACGCGATCTCAGATCAGTATGGGCTTTGCAGGAGAATCCAGTGATAGGGGAACTTTTGGCTGACAGTATGCCTACACGACCATCTTTCAATGCTTTCCATTTATGGGGTTAGATGAGGTTTCAACAACCTCCCTCATTTCCATTAACTACTTTCATTGGGATCAGGATGGAGCCTGACACCCATGAATGTTCCAGGAGACATTCACGACTCCTCCAAGATAAGCCCAATGCCTCGAAACCATACATATATTCTTATGAGACTAAGACGAGTGCTTTCATCCCTTGGCACAACTCCTATGCATCTCTCCACATGACCTCGGTCCATGACCGTAGGCATATCCCATATGAAATTTTGGGATCTCGCATTTTGGGAGTCTTCACTCCCCTTGATTTCAAATATTTTAATGCTCGATCTTGCGAAACGACCCATCTAGATCGACAGTTGGATCTACTTTGGATTTGATGGCCATGATCATTTCCTTAAACAATCTCAGCCACCCGTTGCTCGACAGGCGCATTCCCTTTCCTCATGGTCCTGCTTCCATATGAACATGGGCTGTGATCATGGGCCCAACTCCTATGGGCGTCATGATTTTGCATTTCGCGAACTCACGTTGTACTCTATGGTCAAACTCCAAGTCGTGAAATCATGATCACTCGAATCAGGTGACACACGTCTCTTCGCATTGGATGGCCCAGATCATATTAACACTTTGGGACCTCGGACCATCGACACTTCTCACCTCAGCCTTCCGAAAAAGACTTTCTCTACGGTACATATCCTACACCACGTGTCCTTCTGAAAGGATGACTCAGATCATTTCGTGACTTCACATTTCGCGATTCCTCATGAATCTGCCCTTTGACTACTCCATTCTTTGAGTTAGTGAAATTCTAATCCTACCGCACGTGTCCTTCTGAAAGGACAACCTAGATCATTTCACTACTTTGCATTTCATGAGTCCTCATGACTCTGCCCTTTGACTGTTGCATTCTACGAGTTAGCGAAATGATAACCTTGTGTTGCATGTCCTTCCTGGGATCAATGGATAGGATGACCTTGTAATTTCATAACTTTGTCTAACGCTAAACTTCATGTAACTCTATGATCTTGATCTCCCAATGCTTGTCGATCCAATCTGCCTGGTGGATCCCTGTCGTTGAAAGTTTATCTTGCTTGCTCGCTTGATTTGATTCCATATCAGACCGCTCTAAGTGTTTCACTTTGTGATCATGACTGTGGCCTATGTAAATAAATACTTGGGCAGCTGGTTGAAGGCTCAACTAAGAAAAGGATCAGTGACAGAGGTAAGGAGGGAAGCGGTCGAACTTAGAGAAAATAGAAAAGATAGGGACGATATTTCTTAGGTGGATAATCAGTAAAAAAATAGGCCTATCAAACGAGTGAAGACAAAAAGAAAAAAACTACAAGCCTAGAGGAAAAACCTATGATCAGGTCTACAAAAGGAGGAAAAACGAGAAAAATTACACACTTAGGTAGAAACCACAACTCACAAGACTTTGACGAGTTTATGTGCTAACAACAGGTAATGGTGGAGAAAAAAACATCATTCATCTAAGGCATAAGGGATGGTAGAAACATCATTAAGGGCATGGAACAGAGGTTGCTCATAACATAAAGGTACAACATTGGCTCAGGTAGGTACATGTGTGTTGTTCCTCCTAGGAGGGATATAGTTTACTACTAATAATAGGAAAGGTACAGGTATCTCAAGGGTGCATGCAAGCTCGAGAGTTAAGGGTGATGGAGAGCATGGAACGAATGGTTGAATGCGTGAATGGTTGAGTGAGTAGGAAATGGACTAATTCCCCCCACCTTTACTTGCATCCGCCCTTAATGACACATGGCTCTCAAGGAGCTCAGTTCTCTCCATTTGTAATTCCTTCTCTTTTCCATAATAACTTAGGATAAAATAATTATCTTCACCATAGTCTTTAGGAATAATATTATAATATTCCTTTGGCAATAGGCCCTCTAGATTAGCCCCTTTCCTAGGTTCTTAGCCCTCCCTTTCCATTCCTAGTGGAGTTTAGTCCCCCATAATATTTTATCGTGGTTGTTCTACATCGAGAAATGTATTATATTAATGATATAAGTGTTTACATATACAAAAATAGGCTCACTAGCCTTTAGCATCTAGGCTCTCCGGCCTAATCATCAAATAATCCTTTGAGCTTATAATCACCTGGATAAGCCTTCTAGCTTATAATAACCGGCCCAAGACGACTTGCAAAAAGCCAAATTCAAAGCTGAGTTGAGAGAATTTTATCTGTAATTTTCTTCACGGCCGTGTGACAGACATGCACAAGTTTAGTGGCCCACAGTTGCACATCATGTGCACGTGCACCAAACCCATAGTATTTCTCAGCACCCTCTTCGCACCCGTGCCCATAAGAATTTTTCAGTTTGCGCATTGGCGCTCAGAGCACCTTTGTCTACTCCGAGACCCACACATCTGCTCAGAAAATTACACATTGTAAGGTTTTTTGTGAGTTGTGGAGGGCCCATAGCCTTCTTAAAATTGATTTCATGCATGTCGTAATCTGCACCACACTTACATTCCCTCTCCATATAAAGGGATTAGTCAAACACATAGGCCCTTAGGGGGTTAAAATAATAACTTTTTCTCTTTTTTGTCGTTTTTCCACATGGATGGCTTTCTTTGACTAAAGTTAAGTTGGAATCATTCTACATCACATATAAAACTTGCATTGGGACCATGAATTAGATATCAATCATTGAGTATGATCTTCTCTCGTGCCCCAAAGGGATCTTGAGAATCAGAAAGAGGTTGAAGGAAAATTTCATCTCCCTCAAAAAAGAAAAAAATCTTTAGGAGAGGACAAAAGCCCCCTCGGGACTCCTCTTTGTTTATTTTCTCAAACACATCTTAAAGATTGTAACGGGCCCATACATGCCCACATGCTACAAAGATAATATAGTGTTGAAATTTACTTTCTTAGATTAAATCACTAGGGAAGTTTTAAGTTTTTGTAACGGGCCCATACATGCCCACATGTCCACAATCTAGGATAGTTTCAAATCTTTCTTAGATTAAATCACATTAGGGAGTTAAATGAATAGTAGGGACCCACATGTCCACCTGCTAGTTTCCTAGGGACTTTAAAGCTCCTCAAGGTTGTACCAATGACATTCAGTTAATTAGGTAATCAATACTTGTAAGGACCAAGCGAAGTCCACATGCAGCAAGGTGACACCTAAATTATTAAAAATATTGGCACACTTTCACTTGATTCACACACAAATTCACTACTCACTCAGTTTCGTCTCGAAATGTGGAGGTTAAAGTAAGTTTCCTCCAAAGGGATTCTGAAACACCCCACCCTTTTCTTGATGAAACTCTCCACTCCCACTCAATTTCAATGAGATTGGATCACACCCCCAATCTCTCAAACAACCACACCTAAATTTTTTTGAAAAAATCTCTCTAAGTTTTCCTCCACAGGAGGTGCCAAAATAATTTTTTTAGTCTAGGTAGGATTTCGGGGATAGGCATCCAAATAACTCCCCGTTATCTGGTTCTCACATCTTCAAACAATAGAAGTTGTCAAATAGGGAACTTTAAATCCTCCAAGTCAAGTGTTCATAACACCATTAGGCAGGGAGATACCCATGAAGGGTTGAAGGCTGAGGTCTGGTTGTTCTGTACATCCCCCCTTGAGGCACCCACCTCTTGGATGAGATCCAGCCTGTGACCCATTTCTTAGGCCAAAAATCTAAATGTCGCACTTTGACCAAGGTACCTAGTGACCAAATTTTAGGACATCTACCTAGGTGGCAATTGTGGGCTACAATTGCACCTTGATCGGATTTTGTTTGGCTATTGGGAAATATTTCCAGTTATTTCGGGATATGCACCCTCTACCCCTCATTATAAAAAATTACTTCATCCTTCACTAGTACCTCTTCGGGTGGCTTCAGATCCCACTGTTGAGTGCTATTGGAAGGTCTAGTGTTATTTGAGAGGAAGGACGTTACGTCTTTTAGGAAACGAAGATTTTTTTTCTTTGTTCTCCCACGTGGAAAAAATCCACCTACCCACATGTATGCTTCTTTATCAATTGATTTATGTATGATGTTCTTGTGATTACATACGATTGTGAGATATATTATGAAGGTCCAAGTTATACAAAGTTTCTTGTTCATTAATTTCTCTCATCACCATTTTCACACATCCACCTTGCTATTTGGACATCATAGGGGACCCACAGAACCCCCATCGTTCCATATGCTTGCTAAATCTACCTCCCATTCTAGGGGTAGTTCCTAGTCTTTCCAACTCATCGGACATACTTCCCCACACTCATGTGAGTGCTAATATCTTGGGATCAACTTTTCTTGGTTCCACCCTGCTTGGGTCCACTTACCAAGGTCAAACACCCCACACTCTCCTTTCCACGAAAGCAAGGGCCCAACTTCTTCTCAAGGGGGAAGTACAAACCCACCTAGTCCCCCTCAAGGGTCAGGTACGCAAAACAATCACACTATGGCTGGAACTAATCCTCCACCACCACCTCAGATGTCATACTTGGTTTCCCTCAACATACTGGATCTGAATAAACTCACCAATGATCCTATATTGCACAACCCCACATGGCCAACAATGCCTACCAAACTGCCTTCAGACTTCCCCAAGTTTGAAGGAAAACCGAGAGACAATCCCACCAACCATATCATGAACTTTCACTTATGGTGCTCATCAAATAGCATCACGGATGATTCCGTCCGATTAAGGTTATTTCAACGTACACTCATTGTCCCATAAACCAAGTGGTATGTAGAAGAAACATTTGGGTCCCACGTGACCTTTGAATCCTTGGCCAAAGAATTCTTGACCTTCTTTCAACTACCAATTCATCATGACAATGGCCTTGAACTACTCTGAGAATTTAAACAAATCATTGCCATGCACATTGCTGACCACATTCACGAATGGCGTCGACAGCGTAGTCTCTACAAAGATGAAGCTACTCCACAACAATGTCTCAATTGGTTCCTCAAATCACTTGTTTCCCTCCTTTCCAAAGATGTGGCCACCACCTTCCCCCAGTCTGAAGAAGGAACCATTAGCAAGGCCCAACAGTTCAAACTCATTTACTCACAGTCAGGGTACTTGTATACAGTACTACCTGACGCCCCGAGACTCATGCCATTCGACCAGGACAAACCTAAGATTTCTCACTTAGTGGATGGATTGATTGGTACCACTACACGCCACAATTCACATTCCCAACAACCACCAATGTATGGAACCCCTCAATATACACATGCATACGATAGACCCCCTTATTATAATCCCCCCCCCCCCTTATCCACAACCCTACCCCTTGACCTTCCCTCTGCCCATCAGTGGACCACTGCCATCATCCACAATACGCCCCGTAGCTCAACCTAATTTTGGTACCCCCTCCACCTCTGCTTACACTCTACGCACTAGTGAAACCACGATACCTTCCTATGCATCCTACGGATCGTTACCACAACATAATCTGTACTTTCCATTTCTTGATCCCCCCCAACCTATTCCTTCACCACAAGGACAACCACATGCTAGGGTTAACTTTGTTCAACCATCTCCCATTCAACAATACCAACATTTTGAACAACTGAATACGCCTAATCCATCCCATCAGTCGAACAATGCTAGAAAGAGAGGGAAAAAACGAAACAATAATAATCTCGGACTAGGAGGAAACCAGAACCAACCTGCTCGGGGAAACTAGAACCAGGGGAACCAGAACCCTCAAGGGGGAAATAACAAAAAACTCCAAGGAAATAGAAACAACAATATTCAGACAAACTTCCTTTGTTCCCTTTACGATGAGTATGGCCATTATACTCACCATTTCCCCCAAATCGTAGACTTCAAATGGATGAAAGAATCTGGTAATGGACCACACCCGCCAGCCCCACCACAATATGTGCAGCTCCCACCCCCGACTGTGTTGCAAAACCTCATACCAAATCAAGGGGTGATGAACACCCAACAAGAGATGCACCCTGCCCCACCACATGCAGGACCATATCACAACCCAGGCACTTCAGCAGATTGAACTATCCTCCTCACTAGTGAGGAAGAGGTCCTTCTACAAACACACAATCATCAATACAACACACCCTATAAACTGACTCCCACTACCTCAAAGGCCACCCCAGTCACAACTATCCTACCTTTTATGATTTTGCACCCTAATACTAAGACACCTCTTCACATCCCTCGCATCCCATTGCGAAGGAATGCCCATAACCCACAATCTAGGGAAGCCCGGAATTATAGTATGGTCGATGAATTGGCCCAATTCCTCACTACCATGTCAGTCTTAGAAGTTATTCAAACTTATCCTACTCAATGGAGGTCATTACTTTCCACTCTGGGGGAAGTCGATCCTGTTGATACTCGACTCATAATATTTTATCTCGACAGTGGAGAACCTCGTCTCCCTACTCTTGTCACTTTTCAAATACCGGTTAAAATCTGGAACATCACTATTCACTACTACATCATTGACGAAGGTGCATCCACATGCATCATGTCCAAAACCGTTTGGCAGAAACTTGGCTCTCTAGAGATAATACCATCTGCTATTACTCTGAGGGATTACGACAGAGACCCTCGTTTCCCGAGGGGCTCTTCCAAAATGTCCCCATCGAACTTGGGGGAAAAACTATCCTTATTGACATTGAGGTTATTGATGCCCCACTCTACTACAATATTTTGTTTGGTCATAGCTACATGTATTTTATGAAGGCAGTCACCTCTTCCGTGTTCCGAACCATGATGTTTCCCCATAATAGAAAGATCATTACCATTGATCAGGTATCACATTATGAGCCTAACCCTTCATCCAACATCGACAATATCCTCATGTTTGTCTACACTAATCCATACGCCTATCCACTCATTGATATGGGCCCCAAAATTTTTAAGGACCCATCCTTTCTAGGGACATACCATAGAGCACCACCGCTCATCCATCCCTTAGAAAAAGTATGTGTCATTTCCACCAAAGGAATGACAACTGAAGATATTCTCCCTCCCACCGAGGCCTCTTTTTCCCCTCACATCCCACTAGTTGCAGAATACCTCCCTCAGGAATATCCTAGAACTTGTTCAGCTCTACCCATCCCTAATCTTCCCCTCCCCCAGGGCCATATCCTAGTTTTGGAAACAGTTCCCCAAGCCATTACCCAAATCCATTTCTTTTACCCTCCACTAGGTGTACAATATTTCCAGGTAGCCGCAACACTCATCCTTCCTAACATGGTGTTAGAAATCCTAGTATGGTATCTACATCCACCTGATATGGTCCCTCAACCATCCATCCCTCCCCAAATAGAAGGAATCTTGATGCATATTCCCATCCTTACCCCCATCGTCCCATCCACACCCCCACTCATTAGCACCCCTGCTACAGCTGGGGGAAGATGAAAAAAGAAGGAGCCCACTACTCCACTTCCCCCACGTGTCCAACCTCCTTGAGCACTATGCGAGAAATACAGACACCCCACCAACAAGTTCCCATCCCTCCTTGAGTTATGTAATCTCATTCAACTCCCTCGAGCACCACCACTGCCTGTCTCCTTGTCCAATACTGTTGCTATATCCTAGAACATAAGTAGCAAAGGACTGTAAACCAAATTTGCATGTGCCATCTATTCAGATTATGGCCATTACACACACCATTGTCCAGCGTTACCTCAGTTTTGGTAGATGCTAACAGTCGTACACCAGATCGTTCAGCAAGAACCCACCCCAACACATATCACCAACATCCATTATGTCATGACCTCAGTCAATGAACATATGTGATGTCCTTGCTCCCTATGCGAATCAATTGATCATTTCACATATAATTTTCCTATGATCATTGAATACAAGCGTTGCCAATTGGCCCTTATTCAAAATCATACACCCCCTCCTCCAACAGAACTAGTGAGTAGCCTTACCCCATCACTTGATATATGTTGGCCCTTGATGAAGTTTTGAGGAACACTTGTTCATATTTGACCATTTTTGGGACTTCGACAACCTATAAAAGATGGAGCGCAAGGCAAAGCAAAGATCATGGAAGCTAGACCAACTTTTTGGGTTTTGGGGATAATGTAATGGGACCGAGATGTCATCCCATGGGTTTACCCATGTTTAGGCCCCTTTTTGTAATGTATAAGTAGAAGTCTAGTCTATGTAAGAAGGGACCTTTTTTTAGGACTCTTGAGAAGTGGCTTAGTGCTAAGAGCTGATCTGTGTGATACACTTGCAGAGTTGAGTGCAAGTATTGTAAGTGTTGAGTGCATGGATTGTAAGAATTTTTTATGCTTAGAGATACCCGGGGAAGGAGGATCTAGCGAGCTATGCAGATCTCCTATCCTTCATGGAGTAGGTTTTTGAGGCTTTGTTCTTGTAATCGACTGGCCAACAATAATAGAGAATAAAAGTTGGTGGACGTAGCCCGAGAGTGGGGATGAACCATGTAAATCTGTGTGTCATGCTTTGTGCTGTTACTTACATGTGTTTTCCCTCTCTTGCTAAGTGCTATGACATGTTTAGATAGATTTACTTATGCTTTGTTATTATTAGATGTGTATAGATGATAGATTTGATGTGTGTGAAGTTGTTAAGTGCTTGGTCTACCAGATCCGGTTTGTTGTATTCTGCTAAGTGTTGAATCATCTTAGATATAAGTATATATTGCAATGCTCTGTGTTATCTGCAGAGTGAGATAAGGGTTAATTCTAGGTGAACTATTGATGCTAAGTGCTTTGTTAAGTGTGCAATCATAGATCTGGATCCCAACTAAGGTTGTAGACACCTAAGTCCTTCAATCACCCCTACCTCTACCTCGAGTGAGACTTTAACTTCTTTGCAGGTGTTGTCGAAAGGGCTAGTGGTTAGGTTTTTGTTGGTGCATTGTTGTAGTGTTAAACCCTGGGTCTGCCCTTGTGCCAACAAATGGTTCTGTTGCCGGGACCTGAAATTGTGATTGTTGGGAACTAAGGAAGAAGAATCTTTGTGCAAAGATTCATCCTGAACTTGTGGAAACTCTATGCGTAGATCTGTCGCTCTGATGTGCAGTACTCTACGTGACCTACAAAAATTTGTGCTGAAGAAAAGAAGCCAGATCTAAAGAAAAGAGGTAAGATATGTAAGATTTGTGCTCTAATAAAGGTAAGAATAGTGAAAGGTTTTAGATCTGGAAGCTTTGTGCTCAATAAGTGGAAATTTTTGTTTTTGGAGCATGAATTTAGGTATGCTTGATAGATTTTGTCCTAAATTTAAATCTAGGGCATTGTTAGGTGAAATAATGTTTGATATGAATTGATCTGATAAGAATAATGAAAGATATGCTATACCTATGCATAGAAAGAATGTTTGGAATAACGAGTGGATGCAGGATCCTAGAAAGAAATTTTTGCATGCTAGCCATTATGATTCTAGTGCACAGTACAGGAAAAGTTTGGGATCATTAAAGAGAAAGAGAGGATTAACTCTTTGTTACAATTGCAGAAGACCGGAAAATCTTGCTAAGGAATGCCCTGGGAGAAAACCTATTTTCCTTTGTTGCAAGGCTATGGACCATGAAGTATTGGATTGCCCTAGAATGATTTCTAGACTTGAAAAGATGAATATGGAGCAAGAAAACCCTAAAGGAAATCAAGAGACTAAGATTATAGAATAACCCTAGAAAGAATCAAAGATTATGTTACTGAAAATGAAAGAAACCCTGAATGAATATAAAGATGTCAGTTTGTCAGAGATCTTCAAAGAAAAGGAGAAAATCGAAGTAATAATAGGAGACTTTGACATTGACTGTGCTATGGATGAGGAAACACAGATGAACATTATGACATAAAGCACTTGGGAAACCCTAGGAAGGCCTTCTATGGTTCCTTCACTAGGAAAAATAGGGTTGTTTAAAGGAAAAATGGTAACCCTGTGTGTCTGGATTACCCAAATAGCTATGAGTACCCATGGAGCTTCGACAGAGGAAGAATTCAAAGTTATTAAATTTATTGAGGACCATGCCCCATTTCTATCTTTGTTAGGAAATGTTTGGATTGAAAAATACAAGATCTGAAGAAAAGAAGAAAAGGAAGCCATGGAATAGAAGAAGCAAGAACTCATGGAATTTATGACTAGAAGGATCACCTACTTGATGGAAGAACAAGAGAACATATCTAAGCTATTGGACACCAGGGACTTGGATGTCAAAGCTATAAGCACATTAGGGAAACCACAAAAGAATTAAATACCTAATCCATATATTGAAGGAGTATTACCCTTGGATCTGAAGAAAGAATCTTAGCAGTGCAAAGTGACTATGTCGAGAGAAGATAGCAATCAGAACGGGAAAAGACCGACCGAGTTGAAGACTACCAGGAAGAAGGCTAGAAAATTAAGTAAGAAAAAGGTGAAGATTGAAAAGTTACAAGAGATCCCAGGTGGAACACTGCAGAATGAAAAATCACAAGAATTGAAAT
>SNQJ01S0035021.1:0-15752 GCA_010110895.2 Picea sitchensis
TTTTTCATTCCACCTTTCATTTCACATTATAATAGTAGTGGTTCTTGGCCCAAAATATGGATAGGTTCCCTATTCCAAATGGTGTGAAATCTAATTAGGAATTTACATTAGGGAGAACCCTTATTGTTGAGGAATGCATTTTTCCCATCGAAATAGAAATTGACGATAGAAGGGGGGCCTTAATTGTATGGCTAGTAGAAAAACTTGCTCTTCATGCGGTCATCATTCCAAACCTACAAATCATGAACCTCAACCTAGTCATATCACTATCCAAGGTGATCACTTAGACCTGGAGACTGTCTTTGAGGATAGTGCAACTACTTTTGAAAATCTTGAGCGAAATCTTGAACATATTTATGTGGTTCCTCATCTAGAGGTAAATGCTTTATTTCATCTCACTAAGGCATATGCCCTAGAGATTGGAAAGTTTCCTATTTCACCTGTGTTTCCCATACGACAACCAAATTATAGAAGCCACATTGAAATTGAACATAAAATTTTGGTTGATTTTGTAGAACTTTCTCTTCAAGAGATTTCCAAACCTCAAGAACAAATCCCACCATCACCCCCATCTTCATCTCACACTACAAATTCCCCAACCCCTATGCTTGAGCTTAACATGCAATCTTACAAAATTTTGTATTGATCACTCGCTCATCAAATGACCATAAACTAACCTCAAATGCTTGCATGGATGTCCCATGGTGCTCTCAATTTAGGAGGGAAAATGCATGATCTACCTAAGCATCTTGAGAGTATGCTTCCTAAATTTGACCTTCACAAATCATTTGGCCTAGAAGACCGTATAAAAAATTTCTATCTAGTTATGCAATTAATGAATGTAGGGCATGAAGATGTGTTATGTAGACTATTTCCATACACCTTCAAAAATAAGGCATCTACTTGGTACTACAGTCTACCCATGGGTTCTATCACTAACTGGAATGATTTTGAAAAGGAATTTCTTAATAAATTTGGTGAATAAAATAATCCTACAACTTTGCTGAAATGATTAATACCTATTAAAATGGAAAATAATGAGTGAATTAAATACTTTCAATCAACACTTCACCACAATTTTGAAAACATTCTCTGCTAATGCCCAACCAACCAAAGCGGTGGTAGTTGAATACCATACATCCACCTTGCATGCATCCATTTCTATGTTTGTCAAAAAGACTAGTAAAAATACTCTTGCTAAAAATTATGAAGAAACTATGAAGGTTGAAAAGGAAATGTTCACATTGGCATGGAATCCGAGAGGTGAGGATAACAAAATTCTTACTTCAAATAAGAAACCTCTTTTTCTTTACTAAATCTACAGAGAAGGAACCCATAGATTTGGAAAGTGTTCTTAAAATGATAAAAAATTATTCAATGAGGTTGTCGAATTAAAAAATAACTCTAGAGAAGGAACCTATGATCAAAGAAATTTTAGACCTTTCCATAAAAAATCCAACACTCCTTCAAAACCTCCAGAACCTTCCACTCTAAACCTGAATCTTAAGGAAGTGGGGATGGACAACTTCTACACTTTTCATCAATCTAATCATTCTAAGAAAAAGTGTCCTCGGTGGATTAATTCCATGATCTTATTCATAAACCATCTTCTTGATAAAAAAAATGTTGTTTGAGAAAATTTCCTAAGAAATTGAGTTTACAGAGGCTGTAGAGGAGAGAGAAACAACTAGCGAAGAAACCATGTCCCTCTGGTACTAGTCTCTTGAACTTGAAAATTTTGCAGTAGAAGAAATATTAGTGTAGAGTTACATGCTACTAAACCTAACCCTAATAATACAATTTAAGGAGTAAAGGGCCTATCTCTATTGTTACTCTTCCTATGAAAACCATCATAGTGGCTAGGAAATCCATGCCCCTCTTCAAAACTAGGGAAATACAACTCCAACTCAGCCCAGAATTTCCATGGTTGTCACCCATACCAACAAATCCACAATGGAAATCTTAATCGTACTAACCATTGAATACAATGTCATCAAATACATGAAAAATACTAAAGCCAATGTTTCCATGTATGATATTTGCAACATTCCTTAGCAGAGAGATCTACTCTTGAACACTTCAAATCTTTCCAAAATCCATAACAGAAAATGATTTCTACATATGAAAGAAAACAAAATCTACTAAAAATAAACCGAAAAAAAAATAAACAAGAAGATAAGGCAATACAGAAAGCTACTGAGAACACAACTAGCATAGGAACTCATTCGAAATCACAAACTCCTCCATTTCTCTTTACCTTTGAATTATTCAATTATAATGTACACAACTATTTAGTGGATTCAAGAGTGCTATCTAATGTGATGCCTCACTCTGTTTGTAAAATGATTAATGTTCTTCCTTCCAAGTGAACTACATGAATTATTTAGTTACAAAGGTCTGACATGAAAGTTATGGGTGAACTTAAAGATGTCATGATCACTTTAGCTTTAGAATATTAGATCATGATATTTGTCAGGTTATTGACATTATTGTGGTTGATATTCCAAAATCTTATGGTTTGATGAGAAAGGGTTGGTCATGAAAATTATAGGGGTATTTTTCTACTGACTGATCACACCTGTGGTTACCTTACAAAGGGAAAGAAACCCAAATTAGAGTGGATAGAGAGTCTCATATGAAACATACTATAATAGAGTTAGAGGGTTAAAATTATCTATATTAAATTCACACATTCAATCTTAGGAAACTGCTTTTGGAAAACGATTTTGGTTGTTATGCACCACAACAATTACCTATTGAAGTAGAAAAATAGTTTGAACTCCTTCACTGCACATGGACTAGTGATAATGATTGTAAAATAGTAGCTTCAACTAGCACTAGATCCTCTATCTTAGACATAGATACTAACATTTGGACTATATTTTTTTATGGATCCAATGTTGATTAATTGGGTTGGTTATCATTGATGTCAACCCTTGAAGAACGTCCAGTAGCGAATTTCGGTAGCACAAACGTCTGGGTAATGGACCCAAGTTTGTTTGATGGATAATGGTATGAGTTTTGATATATTTGCAGGTAATAATATTCTATATGGATAGTACATGTCATGCCATTTTTGGTGGTATGTGGAATGTCACATAACTCCTCACAGTTAGAGAGTTATGGCCATGTGAAGTTGGAGAACCCTCATGAGTCTTCTAAAAGCCCCAAAAGGTCAAAGTAGTGAAAGTGTTTGCAAAGAAGAAATTATTTAAATAATAAAGTGAAGTGATGAGTGTACTATAATTCAAAGAGAACGCAAAATAAATTATTTAAATAATAAAGTTAATGGAGAACTTACTAATTATGGAAAGTGGTCAAGTGGACAAGTGGTTATAAGTGGGTTAACCCTAAAATAAGAAAAGTGGGTTAAGATGGTTAAAAGGTAACTCCTTGAAGATGCTACATGAAAGTATAAATAAGAGGCAAGGATATCTCATTTAATCACACTTGAACATATTGAATATCTATTGTTGTGTAAGGCTTATTGCAAGTATTCATTGATACATATGAAGTTGCGAAAGTTTGAGGTAGCACGAAGGGTTGACGACGAAAGTTTCGGAATTACAAGGAGTACTAAAAAACCCTAAGTTCTGAGGTGTACACGGGCTAACAATACAACATGGTGCATACATATGTGGGCTACCAGTACAACATGATGCATACATACGCCGACTGCCAGTATAACAGGGCGTGTACATGAGGGAAAAGCCATGGAAATATGAGGAGATGAAGAAGACAAGGCTTTAGATTATGAAATCAAGCTCCCAGGAAGGTCTACAATGATCAGATACATCAAATCTATCCACTGGTTCAAAAGGTATGTCTTATTTCTATGAGTAGTTGGATTTTGATGTATGCATGAGAAATGG
Source organism: Picea sitchensis (assembly GCA_010110895.2). Taxonomy (NCBI): domain Eukaryota; kingdom Viridiplantae; phylum Streptophyta; class Pinopsida; order Pinales; family Pinaceae; genus Picea; species Picea sitchensis. The sequence continues at coordinate 3,873 of SNQJ01S0035021.1, forward strand.
TTATGGAGATTTGAGGATTCTCCCTAGAGAGACTAGTGGCTGCATGGGATCTTCTGTATAAGTCAAATCTACAGAAATACAATGTTGGTATAATCATTGATACTTCTAGTTAAAGTTGAGGCACATCTTGTATTTCTTGGCATATGGCTAAGGGTTTTTGTGGTACATTGTTGAGAGCTTGTATTTGTGAAGTGGTTGATGTATTGAGAGGTTGAATATCATAAAGGGTTTGATGACTAGATCATGTGAGGGTTATTATACTTGTTCATGATTACACACACTATGGTACATGACTAGAGAAAGATATATATGCTTTGGGTAAAGGTTATGTATGAGGATGCATGCACAGGGTACAGTTATAGTCTGGGTATAGTGAGAGGTTGCATATCTATGAGAAATAAGTTGCAGAGGGTCAAAAGTTTTCATAAGAAAGAAAAACCTAGTTTTCAGAAGGAATACATAGGCTGCATAATAGATTGGACGCATACATACACGGGCTGCATAACAGATAGGGTGCGTACATAGGCATGTTGTAGAACTACAGGTCATGTATTTATTGTATTTGGTTGATACATGCTCATCTCAGGTACATGTTGATTGCAGGGGCAGTAGTATAGGTTGGATGCAGGTCAGTGGTACAGGTTGGTACAGTTTTACAGTGGTATATCTCACAGTGACAGTGTGACAGTGGTTCCATCATTCTACTTCTACGTCAGAGCGATTGGATGGGGAAAGGACAGGTGGTTGTAGCCACCTTCTAGTTGTAGCTGGAGAACATAGGGGGTTGTAGCCTCCTTCTGGTTGCATCCAGAGAATTGGGGAGTTGGAGATTCCCTCAGGTTGTAGCTTGAGAAACTAGGGGGTTGGAGCCTCCTTCTAGTTGCAGTTGAAAAACAAAGGAAGTTGGTGCTTCCAATGAATGTAACTCTTAAAGACATATAAGAAAAAGCATTCCGTGGTTTTCTCCCACTTTGGGTTTCCACATAAAAACACTAGTGTACTATGTATGTGTATGATTGCTCATTTGTTCATTGTTTATTTACTCTGCAACTATTGGATGATAATGCTACATTGATATAACAATTACATTTTGTGGTTGAAAATGATTGAATTTATCTATTACCGATTCACCCTCCCTCTCAATAATCCAACAATTGGTATTAGAGCAGGTTCCTTCAGAAATCAATTTAACCACTTAAAGGTAGATCATGGAGAGAAACAACATGTATAAAAATGGAATACCACAGTTTGATGGACATAAGTATTCATTTTGGAGTAGAAGGATGAAAATATATATACAGGCACATGGATTTGAAATTTGGAAATCAGTTGTAGATGGATACAAAGAACCAATAGTTTCATCGACAAATGAAAGATCAATAAAACTCAGGAAAAATAACTCCAAAGTAAAAAATGCACTCCTGAATGGTATTTGTGAATCAATATACACCAAAGTTATACACTGTAAATTCGCTAAAGAGATTTGGGACAAGCTTCAAAATATTTATGAAGGAGATTCAAAATTCAAAGCAGCAAAGCTTAAAACTTATAGAGGTCAGTTCGAACAACTAAAGATGAAGGAAGATGAGAATATTGCAGCTTACTTCTTATGAGTCGATGAAACAGTAAATGCAATCATAGGATTGGGAGAAGAAATTAAAGAATCTGTAATTGTTCAAAAGGTACTAAGATCTCTTCCTATGAGATTTGATCCTAAGATATCAGCACTAGAAGAAAGAGCAGATCTAGACTCAATAAGCATGGAGGAACTACATGGAATCTACACAGCATATGAAATGAGAACTGAACAAGAAAATTCAAATATAAAAGAAGCAACTTTCAAAGCATCCAAAAGGTCAAAGAAAAAGGAAAAAGAACATAGCAACAACAATGACATCTCAGAAGATGATGAAGAAATGGCCAACTTTGTCAAAAGATTGAACATGGGAAACAATGACAGATATAAAGGTAAGTTTCCATTGATTTGTTTTAATTGTGATGGTATTGGTCATTTTTCTAACAAATTTCCTCATAAGAAAAATAAGAGGAATGATGAAGATTATTCAAATAGCAAACAAACATATAAAGGCAAAAGAACCACAAAAAAAGCTTTCAAGAAAAAATTATGCACCAAAGAAGACATCTCCTCATCAAATGAAGATGAAGTCAGTGATAGTGAGACAGAAAGAGTTCTCTTCATGGAAGTAGAAGACTATGATAAAGAAGACACCGAAGAATAATATGAAGAGGCAAAAGTTGACTATCGAAAAGAATTGTTGTGTGCCATAGAAGTTATAAGAAGATAAAAGAAGAAACACAAGAAGCTACAAGCGAAACTAGACAAGAAAGAAGACACTCGGGAACTAGAACAAATGATCACAAATTTGAAGGTTCAAATAGAAGAAGATAAAAGAATTGAAGAAGCACTCAAAGAACATATAGAAGAAAGAGACAGGATCATTGAAAATTTGGAAGCAGAGATTGTCACATTAAGAAAGGATCTTCAAGAGAAAAATATGCAAAACAACTCAAAAGTTTTGGATAACATTATCAGCAGTCAAAATCCTCATCATGACAAGTCTGAACATGGATACAATAAAAAAGAAAAGGGATCAAGCTAAAAAACAATGGAACAATAAACATATGCAAAACGATATGCAGAAAGAATCAAAGGGGATAGGAAGACCTAGAAGGAATATTACAGGGACACTCCTCCACCGAGAAGATTCAGATTTCAGAATCAACGACTGACAGAAGCATATAGGCCTCATGAAGAAGAAGGATTCAGAAGAGCAACCCCTTTCAGAAGATATTCAACTCCCAGGTATCAAACTATATTTTTTAGTTTATGTTATGCGTGCAATAATTTTGGACATACAACTATGAATTGTAGAGCTAACAACAAGAACATAAACAACTTTGAAAGTCATACAAAAAAGGGTTATCCAAGAAGGCCCAGTGAAACATAGAGAATAAGTTACAACATGTTTGAATCATTGAGCATTGAAGTGGAGTGCTACAAGTGTAACAACTTTGGACACATGTCGAGAGATTGTAGAATGGCAGTTCCTCCTAGAGAACCACAACAGAACAACAACAGACAGGAACCTCAGAAGAGAACATGGATAAGAAAGCAGAATCAGTATAGCAATGAAGAATGCACACTTGATCTACAATATAAGTAGAAGAAACATGGTTGGTATGTTGATAGTGGCTATTCAAAACACATGACAGGTTATAAAGACAAGTTTCTTACATTAAGAAAGGAAAGAGATGGATCAATCTCCTTTGGAAATGATGATTCAACTAAAATCATTGGAAAAGACACAGTCAGAATTGGAAACAAGAATACCAAGGAAGAAAATGTTTTACTAGTAGAAGATATGAAACATAATCTTCTAAGTGTGAGTCAAATGTGTGACCAAGGTCATAAAGTTACTTTCGATTCACAAAAGTGCGAGATAAGAAAAGAAGGTTCAGGAGAATTGATTGCAACAGCTGCAAGAACTTCAAGCAACATATATGTATTAAGTGAAAATGGAAATGAAAAGTGTTGTCTAGGAAAGGAAGATGAAATTTGGATATGGCATAGAAGAATGGGTCACATACACTCTGATAACCTTGTCAAAGTCAGTAAAAAGGAAGCAGTTAGAGAAATGCCCCAGATCATGAAACCAACTGACACTTTATGAAAGCATTGTCAACAAGGAAAGTAAACAAAGACTAGGTTTAAATCAAAGGAATATTCAACGACAAGACCACTGGAAATTGTGCATACTGATCTAGTTGGACCAACTACAACAAAGGGTTTAAAAGGTGAGAAATACTTTATGTTATTAGTTGATGATTATACAAGAATGACTGTAGTTTTCTTTCTCACGAATAAGTCAGAAGCTTTTGAAAACTTCAAGGTCTATAAGGAAATGGTTGAAAATGAAATGGATTCAAAAATCAAATGTTTGAGATCTGATAATGGAGGAGAGTTCACTTCAAAGGAGTTTATGGACTACTGCAGTAGGCATGGAATAAAAAGGCAATTCTCCGTTGCTAGGACACCTCAACAGAATGAAGTTGTTGAAAGAAACAATAGGACAATACATGAAATGGATCGAACAATACCAATGGATTCCAAATTGACAGATATATTTTGGACACATGCAGTGCATACAATGGTTCACATTCAAATCAGAGTAATGATCAGAAACAACACTGACAAAACTCCCTACAAGCTATGGAAAGGAAGACCAACAAATGTGAAGCACTTCAGAGTATTTGGAAGCAAATGCTACATCAAAAGAGAAGATGTCAGAATGGGAAAGTTTGAATATCGTGTGGACAAAGGAGTACTTGTTGGTTACTCAAGTACAAGGAAAAAATACAAGTGTTACAATTTGAGGTTGAACAAAGTTGTGGAAAGCATCAATGTAACAATTGATGAAACAGGTGGACGAGAATTAAAGGAAGAAGAAAATGAATCAATGGAACAACTTTACAAAGAAGAAGAAGAAGATGAAGAAGAAGTAGAAGGGGAAGATGAAGAGGATCCGATAGAAGTAGAAGAGAAATTTCAGCAAGTGCCTCCAAAGACACCTAGAAAATGAGTATAGAAGAATCATCCTTCAGATCAGATTATCAGAAACAAAGATGTAGGAGTTGAGACTAGAAGAAGAATCCGTTCACCAAAACAAACACACCTAGCACTCTCATCTACGATTGAACCAAACAGTTTTGAAGAGGCCAACAAGGATGAATTTTGGAATAAGGCCATGGATGAAGAATTGGATCAAATAGAGAAGAATGACACTTGGGAATTGGTTCCAAGACCAAAGAATAAGAATGTGATTGGGACAAAGTGGGTATTCAGAAATAAATTGAATGAATATGGGTAGGTTACAAGGAACAAAGCTAGATTGGTATGTAAAGGATACACACAGGTTGAAGGAATCGACTTTGAAGAGACATTTTCCCCAATTGCCAGAATGGAAACAATCTGATTGCTTTTAGCTTATGCATGCTCCAAGAATATTAAAGTGTATCAGATGGACGTGAAAACAAATTTTTCTGAATGGGGAACTTGAAGAAGAAGTCTACATTGAACAACCAGAAGGATTTCAATTGTCAAAGAACGAAGATTATGTGTGTAAATTGAAGAAAGCCTTGTATGGTCTAAAACAGGCTCCTAGAGCATGGTACTCTAGACTGGATAAATATATATAGTAGGAAGGGTTCATAAAAGGAAGTGCAGACAACAACCTCTACATCAAGGTAACTCTATATAGTATTTTATTAATTGAAGTTTATGTTGATGATATTATTTTTGGAAGCAATGATGACAGGTTAAGCCAGAAATTTGCAAAGGATATGCAGAATGAATTTGAAATGTCATTACTCGGAGAACTATCCTTCTTTCTCGGTCTTCAGATATGTCAAGGAAACCAAGGAATTTTTATTTCTCAAGCTAATTATATCATAGAAATGCTAAAGAGGTTCGGAATGGAAGATTGCAAACCAGTTACCACTCCTATGCAAACCAGTTGCAAGTTGAGAAAAGATGATGATTCAAAGTGTACAGACTAGAGGCACTACATGTCAATGATTGGTATCTTATTATATGTGACAACATCCAGACCAGATGTAATGAAGGTAGTTGGATAGGTGGCATGATTTCAAGCAACACCAAAGGAATCACATGTCGTAGCAGTGAAGAGGATTTTCAAATATCTCAAAGGAACAGAAGAGTTTGGATTATGGTATCCAAAAGGAAATGATCTATCACTTATTGCCTACACAGATGTGGATTGGGCAGGTTTCATTGATGACCAACAAAGCACCAGTGGAGAATCATTCTACTTGGGTGAATGTTTAATATCATGGCTAAGAAAGAAACAATCATCAGTATCCTTATATACAACTGAGAAAGAGTATATTGCAGCAACAACATGTTGTACACAAGTTATATGGATGAAACAAACTCTGATAGATATATAGGTTGAGTATGATGAGCCCATTCCAATCTATTGTGATAATACAAGCACCATCAGTATCTCAAAGAACCCGGTGATGCACTCCAAGATGAATAAAATTCCAATCAAGTATCACTTTCTACAGGAACAGGTTGCAGAGAAGAACAATAGAGTTGAATATGTTGGCACAAAAGAACAAGTGGCAGACATATTTACAAAATTGCTTCCAAGAGAAGCCTTTGAGTATCTTTGCCAGAGACTCAGAGTAATTTCTACTCCAAAATGAATGCTTTTTAATGTTGATCATATATGTCTTATATTTACACAAGGAAGCACCATAAAGAGGACAGTTCAGGTTGGGAGATCAGTTTCAGGAAAAGTTCATTCGGGGGGAGTATCCCTAAGGATATTTCAGTTAGGGGGAGAAACCTTGGATGGAAATATACCTTTTCCATTAATGACAAAGGGGGAGAGTTTTATCAGATGCAAATCATAGCGACATGGTTCCAGGGGGAGTGATGGTCACAGGGGGGAGCATGAGCGATATGACCTTAGTATTGCATCAGAGTGTTGACATCAATGCCAAAGGGGTATATTGTTGATTAATTGGGTTGGTTGTCATTGATGTCAACCCTTGAATAAAGTCCGATAGCGAATTCTGGTAGCACAAAGGTTTGGGTTATGGACCCAAGTTTGTTTGATGGATAATAGTATGAGTTTTGATATATTTGCAGGTAAGACTATTCTATATGGATAGTACGTGTCATGCCATTTCCAGTGGTATGTGGAACGTCACATAACTCCTCACAATTAGAGAGTTATGGCCATGTGAATTGGAGAACCCTCATGAGTCATCTAGAAGCCCCAAAAGGTCAAAGTAGTCAAAGTGTTTGCAAAGAAGAAATTATTTAAATAATAAAGTGAAGTGATGAATGTACTATAAGTCAAAGAGAATGCAAAAGTAATTATTTAAATAATAAAGTTAATGGAGAACTTACTAATTATGGAAAGTGGTTAAGTTAAGTAGACAAGTGGTTATAAGTGGGTTAACCCTAAAATAAGGAAAGTGGGTTAAGATGGTTAAAAGGTAACCCCTTGAAGATGCTACATGAAAGTATAAATAAGAGGCAAGGCTCTCTCATTTAATCACACTTGAACATATTGAATATATATTGTTGTGTAAGGATTATTGCAAGTATTCATTGATACATCTGAAGTTGAGAAAGTCCGAGGTAGCATGAAGGGTTGACGACGAAAGTTTCAGAATTACAATGAATACTAAAAAACCCTAATTTCTAAGGTGTACACGGGCTAACAGTACAATAGGGTGCATACATATGCGGGATACCAGTACAAAAAGGTGTGTACATACACATACTGTTAGTATAATAGGGCGCGTACATGAGGGAAAAGCCATGGAAATATGAGGAGATGAAGAAGCCGAGGTTTTAGATTCTGAGATCAAGCTCCCAGGAAGGTCTACAGTAATCAAATACATCATATCTATCCACTGGTTCAAAAGGTATGTCTTATTTCTATGAGTAGTTGGATTTTGATGTATGCATGAGAAATGGTTATAGAGATTTGATGATTCTCCCTAGAGAGACTAGTGGCTTCATGAGATCTTATGTATAAGTTGGATCTCTAGAAATATAGTGCTAGTATAATCATTGATACTTCTTGTTAGAGTTGAGGCACATCTTGTATTTATTGGCATATGGATAAGGGTTTTTGTGGTACATGGTTGAGAGCTTGCATTTGTGAAGTGGTTGATGTATTGAGAGGCTGAATATCAAAAAGGGTTTGATGAATAGATCATGTGAGGGTTATTATACTTGTTCATGATTACACACACCTATATGGCACATGACTAGAGAGAGATATATATGCTTGGGTAAATATTATGTATGAGGATGCATGCATATGGTACAGTTACAGTTTGGATATAGTGACAGGTTGTATATCTATGTGAAAGAAGTTGCAGAGGGTCAGAAGTTTTCATAAGAAAGAAAAACCTAGTTTTCAGAAGGCGTACACAGGCTGCATAATAGAATGGACACCTACATATGAGGGCTGCATAATAGATAGGGCACGTACATATGCATGTTGTAGAAGTACAGGTCACATATCGATTGTATTTGGTTGATACATGCTCAGTTCAGGTACAGGTTGATTGCAGGGGCAATAGTATAGGTTGGCTGCAGGTCAGTGGTATAGGTTGGTACAGTTTTACAGTGGTATAGCTCACAGTGATAGTGTGACAATGGTTCCATCATTCTACTTCTACGCAAGGGCGGTTGGATGGGGCAAGGATAGGTGGTTGTAGTCGAAGAACATAGGGGGTTGTAGCCTCCTTCTAGTTTTAGCCAGAGAATTGGGGAGTTGAAGCTTCCCTCAAGTTGTAGCCTGAGATACTAGGGGGTTGGAGCCTCCTTCCAGTTGCAGCTGGAAAACAAAAGAAGTTGGTGCTTCCAATGAATGTAACTCTTAAAGACATATAAGAAAAATAATTCCATGGTTTTCTCTCGCTTTGGGTTTCCATGTAAAAACACTCATGTACTATGTAAGTGTATGATTGCTCATTTATTCATTGTTTATTTACTGTGCAACTATTGGATGATAATTCTACATTTATATAACACTTTCATTTTGTGGTTGAAAATAATTGAATTTCTCGATTACTGATTCAGCGACATCCAACATCCAAGTCACAAGAAGGAGATGGGGCAAGCTCTATGCTTATTGATCCACACAAAAAGAAGACTCTAATTTCCTACTAACTAGAGTTGAATTGCACCAACCAAACAACCAAGTATGAGGCTTTGGTTCAAGGTCTAATAAAATCTATTAATCTAGAGGTAAAATGCTTGAAAGTTTTTTATGAGTGGGAAATAATTGTCAGACAAGTAAATATTTCAATGCACTTTATTTCTCCTCATTTAAAAAGACATCAATTGGAGGTTTGGAAGTTAATTAATAATTTCGACACATTCAATATTACCTCTATCCCTCACTCTAAGAATGCAACTACTGATACTTTTGATAAGACTACTTGTAGGTTTGCTTCATTGAATAGTGTTTTCTCTATTGAACTTATTTTCAGGCCCTCAACCCCGGATAATGTAACCAACTAAAATGATGATGATAAACTAACCAAATTCCTTTCCAACCAAGGCATGTTTAAAGATATGGTTATAGATGATGAGGAACACAATAAATCCCTACAAAATTACAGAGATGGCATGGACAATATCAAGTGTAATCCAATACCCAAAGGAGTCATAACTCTAGAGAACTTTTTTGATTTGTAGACAAGGTTTTGAAAAATATTAATTTTTAATACAAATAGCTCTTATATGAGCTATGAGTTAATCAATCTAGGAACTGAAGAAACCCCCAAAAAAATCAATCTAGGGGCATACTACTCAGAAGAATAAAAGTGTTTGTATATTCAATTGTTTAGGAAGTCCAAGAACATATTTTCTTGGACTTATGAAGACTTGAAAAACTTATGACACAAATTTCATACAACATGCCATTACACTTAAGAATATCCTCAACCTTGTCAACAAAAATTACACAAGGTGCACCTAACACTTGAACCTATCATACATAAAGAAGTAAAGAAGCTAATGGATGCAAAGATCATCTTCAAGGTCTATCATTCTACCTAGTTTTTGAATTTAGTGCAAGACATTATAAATAAATATGGGAGAACCAGACTGTGTGTGTATTTTTGAAATATCGATCAAGCATCTGATAAGGATAATTACCATGTTCCTTCAATGGAACAAATTTTACAACTTGTTTCTAGTGCTGAAATGTTTTCATTGTTAGACGAGTTTTCTAGCTACACTCAAGTTCTAGTAGTTGAGTCTAACTAGTTGTAAACCACTTTTGACATTAAGTGGGGGACGTATGCCTACCAAATAATTCCCTTTGGTTTAATAAAAATGGTTGCTATTTTTCAATGTGTGATTAACATAGATTTGGGAGGGATGGTTGGTTAGAATGTTGTGATCTACCATGATGATGTTACAGTATAATCCAAGAAAAGGATAGATCACTTGCAACACCCAAAACAAATATTTGAAAGATGCCAAAAATATGGAATTTCTCTCAATCCAAGGAAGATTATCTTCGTTGCTTCAAAGGGAAAGTTACTAAGATACATTATATTAAAGGATGGGATCTTAGTATATCCAAAATGAACTAAAACTATCAAGTAGATTCCCATGCCTAATAGTAAGAAATCTATGCAGTACTTCTTCAGAAAGATAGATTTCATTTTTAGGTTTGTGGTTGATTTTGCTGAGATTGCCAAACCTTTGAAAACAATTATTAAGAAGGACATCCAATTTAAATGGACCCCTATTAAGAAGGAGAATTTCAAAAAAGTCAAGGCTTCCATAGCTACTACCCGAGCATTACACAACCCACAATTTATCAAATATTTATCGCTATATCTATTTGTGCTTGGTCATCTCTTGCAGTAGTGATCACAAAGAAATATGAGTAAGGGGATGAACGTTTGATTTCATTCATGAGAACCAATCTACAAGGGGATAAGTCAAAATATCCAACAATTGATAAGCAAGAATTCATTGTTTATAAATCCATCAAACAGTTCAAGACCTATATTTTGAAGAACCACACAAAGATAATAGCACCCCACCTAGTGGTGAGATCATTGTTGATAAATAAATAAATTGGGGAATGAAGAGGAAATAGATGAAAAATATCTAGGAATATGATATAGAGTTCAAACCTATCACTATCATTAAATTCCAAGGCCTATGTAAGCTACTAGAAAAAGCACTAGATGCAAATTATTCATCAAAAGAAGGCTAGGAAAATGAGATATATCTATACAATTTGGAAATTTTGTATGCTCCCATAGACATGAACTCTTGGTACAATGAGATGAGGCAATACTTGCAACATGGCACTTCACCCAACTATTTTGATTCAAAATAGAAGAGAGCATTGAGACTTAGGTCATCTGAGTACCATCGGATTAATGACATCTTTTTCCAAAAAATATATAGAGGATATTTTCTTAGATGTCTCGAGAAACGTGATGTTTATAAGGTACTCATAGAACTACATGATGGGTCGTCTAGAGGACACTTCTCTAATAAAACAATAACTTACAATTTTTCAAGAACTAAGTTTTATTGGACAACAATGTTTAAAGAGACACACTCATATGCTCAGAAATGTAAAATATTTCAAAATCATGCTAGATGGGAAGAGAAGCCTGATGTCCCACTGCAACCTATAACAATTGATGAACCTTTTGAGAAATGAGGTTTAGACATGAATAGATAAATCGATCCAAACTCTTCCATGTAGCACAAGTACATCCTGACTACCATATATTATTTTGCATGTTGAAAACAATCGATGCCATTGACCCAAATAAATGAGGAAGCAGTTATTCAATTCCTAGAACACCATCTAATCACCAGGGTTGACATTCCTTCAATACTCATTTTCGACAATGCTACTTATTTTTCTTTTTTGAAGTTCACTGAGTTTTATTTAGACAAGGGAATTATTTTACGATACTCATATAACTATTATCCTCAAGGAAATGATGTATATTATTCAACCAATAAAACATTGATCCACATTCTAAATAAAATTGCAGTTGAGCATCAAAGAAATTGACACAATGCCTTACTGAATACCCTATGGGCTAATAGAGTGACTCTGAATGTTAGGAAATGAGGATCGCAGAGAAATGGTATAAAAAAATGCGTAAATAAAACACAAAGGATATAAAATTCAATAGAGACACATATACACATGGTTCACCCAATATGGGCTACATCCACTAGAGAAATTGCTAGTCCTTCCTTTATTATTATCCAACAAATGAAGGGATACAACCTACAACACACCCATTGTAAAT
>SNQJ01S0035021.1:15762-45639 GCA_010110895.2 Picea sitchensis
AACCAGACTGTGTGTGTATTTTTGAAATATCGATCAAGCATCTGATAAGGATAATTACCATGTTCCTTCAATGGAACAAATTTTACAACTTGTTTCTAGTGCTGAAATGTTTTCATTGTTAGACGAGTTTTCTAGCTACACTCAAGTTCTAGTAGTTGAGTCTAACTAGTTGTAAACCACTTTTGACATTAAGTGGGGGACGTATGCCTACCAAATAATTCCCTTTGGTTTAATAAAAATGGTTGCTATTTTTCAATGTGTGATTAACATAGATTTGGGAGGGATGGTTGGTTAGAATGTTGTGATCTACCATGATGATGTTACAGTATAATCCAAGAAAAGGATAGATCACTTGCAACACCCAAAACAAATATTTGAAAGATGCCAAAAATATGGAATTTCTCTCAATCCAAGGAAGATTATCTTCGTTGCTTCAAAGGGAAAGTTACTAAGATACATTATATTAAAGGATGGGATCTTAGTATATCCAAAATGAACTAAAACTATCAAGTAGATTCCCATGCCTAATAGTAAGAAATCTATGCAGTACTTCTTCAGAAAGATAGATTTCATTTTTAGGTTTGTGGTTGATTTTGCTGAGATTGCCAAACCTTTGAAAACAATTATTAAGAAGGACATCCAATTTAAATGGACCCCTATTAAGAAGGAGAATTTCAAAAAAGTCAAGGCTTCCATAGCTACTACCCGAGCATTACACAACCCACAATTTATCAAATATTTATCGCTATATCTATTTGTGCTTGGTCATCTCTTGCAGTAGTGATCACAAAGAAATATGAGTAAGGGGATGAACGTTTGATTTCATTCATGAGAACCAATCTACAAGGGGATAAGTCAAAATATCCAACAATTGATAAGCAAGAATTCATTGTTTATAAATCCATCAAACAGTTCAAGACCTATATTTTGAAGAACCACACAAAGATAATAGCACCCCACCTAGTGGTGAGATCATTGTTGATAAATAAATAAATTGGGGAATGAAGAGGAAATAGATGAAAAATATCTAGGAATATGATATAGAGTTCAAACCTATCACTATCATTAAATTCCAAGGCCTATGTAAGCTACTAGAAAAAGCACTAGATGCAAATTATTCATCAAAAGAAGGCTAGGAAAATGAGATATATCTATACAATTTGGAAATTTTGTATGCTCCCATAGACATGAACTCTTGGTACAATGAGATGAGGCAATACTTGCAACATGGCACTTCACCCAACTATTTTGATTCAAAATAGAAGAGAGCATTGAGACTTAGGTCATCTGAGTACCATCGGATTAATGACATCTTTTTCCAAAAAATATATAGAGGATATTTTCTTAGATGTCTCGAGAAACGTGATGTTTATAAGGTACTCATAGAACTACATGATGGGTCGTCTAGAGGACACTTCTCTAATAAAACAATAACTTACAATTTTTCAAGAACTAAGTTTTATTGGACAACAATGTTTAAAGAGACACACTCATATGCTCAGAAATGTAAAATATTTCAAAATCATGCTAGATGGGAAGAGAAGCCTGATGTCCCACTGCAACCTATAACAATTGATGAACCTTTTGAGAAATGAGGTTTAGACATGAATAGATAAATCGATCCAAACTCTTCCATGTAGCACAAGTACATCCTGACTACCATATATTATTTTGCATGTTGAAAACAATCGATGCCATTGACCCAAATAAATGAGGAAGCAGTTATTCAATTCCTAGAACACCATCTAATCACCAGGGTTGACATTCCTTCAATACTCATTTTCGACAATGCTACTTATTTTTCTTTTTTGAAGTTCACTGAGTTTTATTTAGACAAGGGAATTATTTTACGATACTCATATAACTATTATCCTCAAGGAAATGATGTATATTATTCAACCAATAAAACATTGATCCACATTCTAAATAAAATTGCAGTTGAGCATCAAAGAAATTGACACAATGCCTTACTGAATACCCTATGGGCTAATAGAGTGACTCTGAATGTTAGGAAATGAGGATCGCAGAGAAATGGTATAAAAAAATGCGTAAATAAAACACAAAGGATATAAAATTCAATAGAGACACATATACACATGGTTCACCCAATATGGGCTACATCCACTAGAGAAATTGCTAGTCCTTCCTTTATTATTATCCAACAAATGAAGGGATACAACCTACAACACACCCATTGTAAATGCCTCTTTTTTTCTCACAATATCCTCTCTCATAAGACAATATCCACTCACATACACAGCCGCAATGCAATTCCCTCATACATAAAAGAGGGTTTCCTTCTAGGAAAAAAACCCTAACATAACTTCTATCGTCAGGTCTACAACCTAATGATGAATGGTTTAGATTGAATACAAAATTACAATATTTTACAAGACAATTTCCCCAAAATTTCTCTTCGAGGGCGCTTCCCTCGAACCCTCACCATGGGGGAGGGGGGTTTCCAATAAATTTTTGTCGCCCCCTAGCCCCCCCTCCCCAGACCCCACTGGTGACAAATGTGGGGAAGAAATCCCCCCCACACCCCCTCATTAGGAAATGGGATCCAAACACAATTGAAACAAGACCTATGAATTAGGAAGATAATCATGCTCCACAACCAACAATATCCCACTTGGATATTGATCACAACAACTCCATTGTTGCTATACCTGTTGGACTATGATCCACCTTGGACCTAGAAAGTTTCTAATATTCACCTTCATGCTTGAAGGCCAACTCAAATTGATCAAGAACTTAGTTTCTCCCTGGTTACTACCTTTGTTAACATGTCTCTAGGATTCTACGTAGTATGTATATTTTCCAACTTCAATTGTCCACCTCCCAAAAAGGATTCTATGAAACGATACCTAAGTTGTATATGTTTAGTTTTAGAATGGAAGGTTGATTTCTTTGCAAGATGAATGGAACTCTAGATGTCATAGTACAACCTTCTATTCTCTTGTTGTTTTCCTAATTCCTCATAAAACCTCTAAAACCAAATCATCTCTTTACTAGCCTCTGTAGCAACAACATACTCTGCTTCTGTTGTTTAAAGTAAAACAACCTTTTGTAGTTTCAAAATCCAACTTACTCTTGTTCCACCTACTGTAAAAAAATACCCCGTGGTGCTCCTCCTGTTATCTTTATCTCCTGCCATATTTTTATTGACATGTCCTTGTAGAACAATGTTTAAACCTCCAAAACATAATGCATGAGTATTAGTACCTCTCAAATACCTGAGAATCCACTCCCCCCCAATGTTCTTTACCTGGATTGTTCATGTACCTGCTCACAACTCCCACTGCATGTGCAATATCTGGTCTTGTGCACACCAATGCATACATCAAGCTGCCAACTATTGATGAATAAGGGACACTCGACATGTATTTTATATGCTCCTATGTCTTGGGACACATTTCCATGGTTAATTTGAAATGGATGGCCAAAGGTGTACTAACTGGTTTTGTATTCTACATTCTAAACCTCTCCAACACCTTCTCTATGAACTCACCTTGATACAATATCAATTTTCGATTTTTCTTGTCTCTTGTTATTCTCATACCAAGGATTTTCTTTGCAGCACCCAAATCCTTCATCGCAAATAAATTAGCTAATTTACCTTTTAGCACATTTATATCGTACATGTTAGACCCTACAACAAGCATGTCGTCTACATATAATAACAAGATAATATAGCTCCCATTTTCTAGCCTTTTAAAATTAACACAATGATCAGAATGACATCTACTATAACTTTGTTTTGCCATAAACCTGTCAAATTTAAAACACCACTACCTTGGAGATTTCTTTAGGCCATATAAACTCTTCTTCAACCTTCATACCAAATTCTCCTTCCCTTTGACTTCATACCCCTATGGCTATTTCATATAAATCTCTTCCTCCAAATCCCCATGGAGAAAAGTTATTTTTACATCCAAATGTTCAAGATGAAAATCTTCTACTGCCATACGACTTAAAATAGTCCTAATTGAAGTCATTTTAACAACAGGAGAAAATATTTCATCAAAATATATACCTTTATTTTGTGAAAAACCCTTTACAACAAGTCTGGCCTTGTATGTTTTTTTTCCTCCATCTTCTTCCTTCAACATGTAAACCCATTTATTATGCAATGCTCTTTTTCCTACAGGAAACTAAACCAAATCCCAAGTCTGGTTATTTACCAAGGATTCCTTTTATTCTTTTATGCCTTGCTCCCACATCCTTTTAGTGTCTACCTACATTCCCTCGTCATAAATTTTTGGTTCACCAGAATCAGTCAACAATAAATAATACAATGAAGGAGAGTATTGTTTAGGGGGTTTACCTAACCCGATAGATCTTCTAACAACACTTGCAGAAGTTTGAGGTACCTTATGCTCCTGTTGTTTTACAATTTGATTTTCTGTTATGATGCAGGAGCATCTCTCCATGCAGCTAGCCAGCCAGCCAACCACGTCAGTGCGCACACATTCAAGAATGAAAGGGAGGCGCAGCCTCATTTAATATTTGAATGGAATGCAATTAAATGTGCTTAGGCTGGTGAGCCAGGGAAGCCGTGCCTTTGAGCAGGCATTAGATAAGTTTGGCCTTTATTATAGATCGGCTGAGAATCTAGTTCTGGATAGCAGACTAGACAACCATTAATTGTAATTTATTAGGGTAGGTAAATCCTGGAGGGAAGCGCTCGATGGGGCCTCAGGTAAAAGAGATTTTTAGATCTCATTTTGAGTTAGCGATGATAGAGTAGGGGAAGAGCCAAAGAGAGAGCTCAAGAACACTCTTGTAAAAACAGGCATTTGCCATTTTTAATATATACAGAAGCAGTTTTTCCTGCATGTGTTCTGTCTTATATGTATGTCTGTGGGTGTTCATCATATGTTGTACTTGTGTGTTGTTATCATGCCAGTGTAGGGAGTTTGTTTGATTTCAGTTTGAAGTTCTTTGTGGTTTCATGCCAGGAGGGTGTGATACAACACTGAGGTCTCTGAATACCAGTGCACAAAGGATGCACTTCTGAACTCTGAGGAGTCAGACGAAGACGTGCCGAGGCACAAAAGTTGAAGTCAACAAATCAGAAGAAGAAGACCTCAAGGTTGTTGAATACCTTGGAGGCAAGGCTATGTAGCTGGAACACAGTTGCAGACATAACTTTGCTGTAAGTTCTGTGGAGCTCTGCTAGGTGGGCATTGAACGTAAGCACAAGGTGCTGAAGGAAGCACTCTGTTGAGAGTTTGAAGATAGAAGTCAGAAGATCTGAGGAGTTCTGAGAAGCTCTGCTAGGTGGGCATTGAGCGTGTGTGTGCTAGGAGTGCACAAGAGGGAGGAACTCTGCTGTGAGTTCAAGGAAACAGAATCACTGAGGATTCTAAAAGGCTCTGCCAGGTGGGCATCGAGCAAGCGCATAGGTGCATAGAAGAAGATACTCCACCAGGAGGGTGTCGAGGAAGTGTGAAGATAGGCACAAAGGTGAAGAGAACTCCTTGAGTTATGTGCTATGAAGGGAGAGTCCACTGAAGGACCTTCAATGGGTTGTTGAATACCCTGAAGTACTCAAGAAGAGGTTTGAGCAGAAGGATAGCCGGGAGGGAATCCGTATCATTCTCCATTTGAAGGAGAAGAAGGATAAAATCCCTCAAGGGGTCTGAACATTCGAAGAAGCTTAGGAGAGACAGCGTGGTATATGCGTGAAGACTCTACAGGCGGTAGAGGTCAGATCTCCAAATATTTAGGAGGAACGCTCAGGAAGAGCAGTGTTTCATATGTGTGCGAGGCTCGAAGTCAAGGAGCTCGCAGAGGAGAAAGAAAGCAAAGGGTGAGACCTTTGGAAGAGTGAAATTCCCCCCAAGTGCAAGGAAGAAAGCACAGAAACTCAGGAGGAGCAGCGACCACTGTTCGATCGGCAGGAGAATAGATCTGGACCGTCGTGGAGATTTACGTCCAGGAGGAGCCACAATAGGTGGAAACGGTGACGAGGATTTGGGCCGTTCATTTGGGAGCGGACGCGTGTCACGATATTTCCCACATCGGGACCTCGGGCACTGGAGGTTGGAAGAGGAAGGAATTCAGCTCACGAGTGGCGAGGAGGTGAGAGCTCCGTGTTGTGGGGCCTAGCTAATGTCATCTCAGGATATCAACACTTGAGAACGGTGTGGGGCCACAGGAGTCGGCAAGCAGACAGGTGGCACATCGCATCTCGGGAGCTCGTAGGTGGAAGGGTTGATAAATTGGTGTCAAGGGTAGCCGAGGACGCGAGGTGCAAGAAAGGTGAATAACCGTTGGTTTGGGATCGCGGAAGGATTGTTGGAACTGCACGTGGAATTGTGTATCGGAACCTCGCGAGAGAAGGATCGAGAAATTGGCCACGGAAGTCGCGAAGTTGCGAGGGAATGAGGTTGCGAGTTTCGACGTCTCATGTAGGACTCTGTGGACCATAGCAAGCTGGCGAGTGGAAGACAGGTGGCATGAATACCTCGGGATCTCGCCGTGAGAAGCCCTGAAGTATTGGTGATAAGATTCGCGAGTTGTGAAGATCCGAATTCTTGGTGAGGTGAAGGACCGTTGAAAGGTCAACTCTCGTGCGCCTCGACACTTCGACACATCAGGTGTCGAGTGTTGGAAAATCAAGGGTTTGATATAGCAAGTCGCAAGGCTGCGAGGGAGGTAAGGCCACGGACACAGGAGTAGTGGTCATATGGTGGAAGCTTAGCCAGGAGGGCTAGTGCATAGGAGTGAGAGCTCATCGGTGATCGGGGATTCATGAAGACAGTGGTTTGTGGCGGCGGAAAGTTTGAAATCCTGAAACCCCGATGGTGAGTCGGGGATAACTACAGTTAAGTGCAAAAGCTGAGACAGGTGAAGAGAGGACCTGTGGACTGGAGAAGAAATGTGCATAGGGATTCCCGAGGAATACAAAGAGCCAAGTCGTCTCAGCAGGAGGAGAATTAGAACGATCTTGTGAGCGGGAGAGCGCGACGGGGGTACATGAGTGTTTTGCCTACGTCAGGTGGTATCAGAGCAGGATTCTGTTTGTATATTGCAGACAAAGGAGAAGGAAGAAGACGGAGCACTGGAGGACTCTATAATTATTGTTTGCAGGTAGGCAGCAGTCCATAGACAGTCAGCAGGACTGTGAGAAGATGAAGCTGGACACACTCAAGATGAGGAGTGACAACATCAGATTTGCCAGAGAGGTGGATAAACACAGCAGGATGGCTACTGAAGGCCATAATCATGCTAAATGGAAGAGCCCAAAGCTGATGAGCACAGTAGAAATGGATGAAGAGCTCGATGAAATAAAGCAAGAGATGGAGGAGCTCAAATCGAAGATGCGACAGAATAAGAAGCTGAGATGGGTGCATGAATGGCCCATGAAGGGGCTGAAGATGAATTGGCCAGTCAGGGAACTGATGGCTAGAAGACAGTGTAGGCTATTAAGAAAATGGTTGAGGTATGCTGAAAACCTCAGACCCATAGAAGAAGAAGAAATGGTTCACATCTGTGATCCAGAGATTGGAGACATTCTCGATGAGGAGAGTGATAAGAGATCGCTGCAGGATCTCATAGACTGCCAGGAGGGCAACAAAAGCGTGTTGAACTACCAGGAGGGCAGAGATGAAAACTTGGGACCGTTTGAAGATCCCATAAAGAGTTCAATTCAGCAAGGAGTGCTGATGAAGATGGGATTGGTTGATCTCATGGTCTACCAGGAAAGCAGTGGAAGCATCCCATATTGCCAGATGAGCAGGGATGAGCAGATGAAGTTGGATCAGCCAGGGGAGCTGACAGAGCAGGTGAGCTCCAAGGTGAATCTGGATCAGCAAGTGCAGCTGACCGAGATAAAGGATCAGGATGCTATTCTGATGATGACTGTCGAGGAGGAATTGGAGCAGACTTTGAAATCTTCCCAAGAAGAAATGAAAGAAGAAAGTGAGCATTCCGAGGAATGTCTCAACGCATTCAACGTTGAAGCTGAAAAGACTGCAACAGGGGAATTTGCAGCAGAATATGGAGAAGGCGATCATTCTGAGGAATGTCTCAAGATATTCAGCCGGGGAGCTGAAAATTGAGAAGCTCTAGCACTGAAGCTAGCAGCAAAATAAGTCGAGGAGCGAGAAAATAGAATTGTCACTCCATGGGAGATGGAGCTAGAGATGTTGGAGGATTGGTTAAACAATCCAGAGCCAGCAAGAGAACTGGAAGAATTTGAACTGTCAGGGAAGAGGATGACTGAACAACAGGACAGTCAAGAAGGGACTGCAGAGTTGAAGTCTGCAGCAGAGTGGCAACTTGAGGCCATAGATGAAGATGAAGAAGATGGCATGGGAGATCATAGTGATCTTCCTGATGGCCAAAATTTTTTGCAGCTGAGGAGACTGCAAAAGCAGAGCCAGCCACTGGAGCAGCTGGACAAAGTGATTGAGGACATTAGAAGGCTGATGTTGAGATCAACACAGACTACAAGCGAAGAGAAGTTGGGCAGAGAAAAGGCGGCAGCAGCAGCAGCGTAGTGGAAGTAGCAACAACAACAGAATGGAGCAGATGGGAAGCTCCAAAGACTTGTTTGGGATCCTGGAGGATTTCCAACAGCTACAGGGGAAGCTCATGAGTAGGAGCTCATGATTTTTGCAGCTATGGAGTATGATGTAGGAGCATCTCTCCATGCAACCAGCCAGCCAGCCAGCCACGCCAGCGCGCACGCATTCAAGGATGAAAGGGAGGCGCAACCTCATTTAATATTTGAATGGAATGTAATTAAATGTGCTTAGGCCGGTGAGCCAGGGAAGCTGTGCCTTTGAGCATGCATTAGATAAGATCAGACTTTATTATAGATCGGCTGAGAATCTAGTTCTGGATAGCAGACTAGACAACCATTGATTGTAATTTATTAGGGTAGGTAAATCCTGGAGGGAAGCGCTTGATGGAGCCTCAGGTAAAAGAGATTTTCAGATCTCATTCTGAGTTAGCGATGATAGAGTAGGAGAAGATCCAAAGAGAGAGCTCGAGAACACTCTTGTAAAAACAGACATTTGCCATTTTTAATATATACAAAAGCAGTTTTTCCTGCATGTGTTCTGTCTTATATGTATGTCTATGGGTGTTCATCATATGCTGTACTTTTGTGTTGTTATCATGCCAATGCAGGGAGTTTGTTTGATTTCAGGTTGAAGGTATTTGTGGTTTCATGCCAGGAGGGCGTGGCAGAGCACTGAGGTCTTTGAATACCAGTGCACAGAGGATGCACTTCTGAACTCTGAGGAGTCAGACGAAGACGTACTGAGGCATAGAAGTTGAAGTCAACAACTCAGAAGAAGAAGACCTCAAGGTTGATGAATACCTTGGAGGCAAGGCTGTGTAGCTGGAACACAGTTGCAGACAGAACTTTGCTGTAAGTTCTGTGGAGCTCTGCCAGGTGGGAATTGAACGTAAGCACAAGGTGTTGAAGGAAGCACTCTGATGAGAGTTTGAAGATAGAAGTCAGAAGCTCTGAGGATTTCTGAGAAGCTCTGAGGAGTTCTGAGAAGCTCTGCCAGGTGGGCATTGAGTGTGTGTGTTCTAGGAGTGCACAAGAGGGAGGAACTCTGCCGTGAGTTCAAGGAAACAAAATCACTGAGGATTCTGAAAGGCTCTTCCAGGTGGGCATCAAGCAAGCGCATAGGTGCATAGAAGAAGATACTCCGCCAGGAGGGCGTCGAGGAAGTGTGCAGATAGGCACAGAGGTGAAGAGAACTCTTTGAGTTCTGTGCTATGAAGGGAGAGTCCACTGAAGGACCTTCAATGGGTTGTTGAATACCCTGAAGTACTCAAGAAGAGGTTTGAGCAGAAGGATAGCCGGGAGGGAATCCGTATCATTCTCCATATGAAGGAGAAGAAGGATAAAATCCCTCAAGGGGTCTGAGCGTTCGAAGAAGCTCAGGAGAGACAACGTGGTATATGCGCGAAGACTCTACAGGCGGTAGAGGTCAGATCTCCAAAGATTTAGGAGGAAAGCTCAGGAAGAGAAGTGTTTCATATGCGTGCGAGGCTCAAAGTCAAGGAGCTCGCAGAGGAGAAAGACAGCAAAGGGAAAGACCTTTGGAAGAGTGAAATTCCCCCCAAGTGCAGGGAAGAAAGCACAGAAACTTAGGAGGATCAGCGACCACCATTCGATCGGTAGGAGAACAGATCTAGACCATCGAGGAGATTTACGTCCAGGAGGAGGCACAGCAGGTGGAAACGATGACGAGGATCTGGGCCATTCATTTGGGAGTGGACGCGTGTCACGAGATTTCCCACATCGGGACCTCGGGCACTGGAGGTTGGAAGAGGAAGGCATTCAACTCACGAGTGGCGAGGAGGCAAGAGCTCCATGTTGTGGGGCCTAGCTGATGTCATCTCGGGATATCAGCACTCGAGAACGGTGTGGGGCCATAGGAGTCGGCAAGCGGATAGGTGGCACCTCGCATCTCGGGAGCTCGCAGGTGGAAGGGTTGAGAAATTGGTGTCAAGGGTAGTCGAGGACACGAGGTGCAAGAAAGGTGAATAATCGTTGGTTCGGGATCGCGGAAGGACCGTTGGAACCGCACATGCGATCGTGCATTGGAACCTCGCGAGAGAAGGCTCGAGAAATTGGCCACAGAAGTTGCGAAGTCACGAGGGAACGAGGTTGCGAGTTTTGGCGTCTCGTGTAGGACTGTGTGGACCATAGCAAGCTGGCGAGTGGAAGACAGGTGGCATGAAGACCTCGGGATCTCGCCACGAGAAGCCCTGAAGTATTGGTGATAAGATTCACGAGTTGCAAAGATCCGAAGTCTTAGTGAGGCAAAGGACCGTTGAAAGGTCAACTCTCGTGCGCCTCAGCACTTCGACACATCGGCTGTCGAGTGTTGGAAAATTAATGGTTTGATATAGCGAGTCGCAAGGCCGCGAGGGAGGTAAGGCCATGGACACAAGAGTAGTGGTCATATGGTGGAAGCTTAGCCAGGAGGGCAAGTGCATAGGAGCGAGAGCTCATCGGTGATCGAGGATTCATGAAGACAGTGGTTTGTGGCGGCAGAAAGTCCGAAATCTCGAAACCCCGATGGTGAGTTGGGGATAACTACGGTTAAGTGCAGAAGCCGAGACAGGTGAAGAGAGGACCTGTGGACTGGATAAGAAATGTGCATAGGGATTCCCGAGGAATCCAAAGAGCCAATTCGGCTCAACAGGAGGAGAATTAGAATGATCCTGTGAGTGGGAGAGCACGACGGGGGTACAGGAGCATTTTGCCTGCGTCATGTTACCTTTGGAATTTCATTTTCTTTGATTTCATCAAGCACTATGTATTATGTTTTTTCCTTTTCCTATTTATTTCCCTGCAACTGATCTTTGTACATGAAGTTTTCATTGACTACCACATCTCTACTTATAATGAATTTTTTATTTTCATAATCCCATAAGCGATAACCAAAATCATTAACACCGTATCCAATAAAGGTACACTTCTTGGATTTTTCCTCAATCTTTTTTCTATTTTCTTTATCAATATGGACAAATGTTTCAAAACTGAAAGTATTCAAAAATGAGTAGCTTACCTTTTTACATGTCCATGCTTCCTATGGAATTCCATCATCCAAGGAGCTTGAAGGCCCTCTGTTTATTAAGTTAACAACAATATCTACAACATCTGCCCAAAACTGTAAGGGAAACCCTTCATGCAATCTCATAGTCCTTGCACGTTCCATGATTATCCTATTCATCATTTCTGACACACCATTTTCTTGTGGTGTTCTTGGAACTTATTCTCTCTATGAATCCCATGGTATGAAAAATAATTATTAAACTCCTTGATGTAGTATTCAATTCCATTATCTAATATGAGACACTTCAACCCTTTTTCTGTCTCATTCTCAACCAAATATTTTCATTTCTTAAAAGTGTCAAAAACATCATATTTTTTCCGAATGCAATAAACCCAAGTTTTATAGTTGCATCATCAACAAAGGTAACATAATAATGAGAGCCACCAAGAGATGATACCTGATCTGGTCCCCATACGTATGTATGCACAAGATCTATCTTTTCACTCTTCTTTTCCTTCCTGACTCTGAGAAATATGACTCTCTTCTATTTTCCATAAACATAGTGCTCATAGAAATCTAAATCAAATTGTTCAAGATCTGACAAAAAAATATTTTTATGGATTATTTGCATCCCCGTCTCACTCATGTGTCCAATCCTACGATTCCACAATGTTGTATCCACTCCTATATAAGCTAAAGATATAGAAGATTCAACATTACTAGTACATAAATACAATGTACCTACCTTCTTTCCTTTTTCTATTACCAATTATCCTTTAGTGACCTTTCACGCATTTTCTGTAAATGTAGATATACAACCTTCACTTCCCAACTTCCCTATTGAAATTAGATTTCTTCTCGAATTTGAAACATGTATCACCTGTTTCAGTAACCATTGGTTTCCATTATTTAACTTTATTTTTACCTTACCCATTCCAACAATTTTACATGGTTCATCATCATCCAAATAAGCCTGTCCAAAATTACCTTCAACATAATCTTGAAAATATTTCCTATGGGGTGCGGCATGAAATGAATCCCCTGAATATAATACCCAAGAATCAATAATATTATCTAAAGAAAGAATTAAATCATCTTGTAACACATCACATGCTACATTTTCTTTCTTATTTTTCTCTTGTTGTCCATCTAATTGTTTCTTTGGAGATCTGAAGTCTTTTTTCGTATGTCCTTTCTTCCCACAATTCTAGCACTCTATCTTTCCTAGTATGGATTTCAATATTCCCTTCCTAGACATCCCATCGTTATCTAGGGTCTTTCCTCTTTCCCTTTGTATTCCAATGTTCTCCAAGGCCAACACATTACCTGATGTCTCACCTATGTTTTTCCATCACATTTCCTCGCTAAGGATAACAACAACAACATCATCAAATTTCAGAGTGTTTGAACCAGAGACAAATTTAATTACAACCATGAACAAGCCATTCCAACTTTCTAGCAATGAGAAAAAGATTATAAGAACCCTAACATCATCATCAAAGTTCATTCCTATAGAACTTAGTTAATTAGTAATCGTATTAAATTCATTTAAATGGTTGGAAATAGACCCACCTTCTGACATCTTCATATTAAATAATCGCTTCATTATAAATACTTTGTTGGAGGCATATGGTTTTTCATATAGTTTAGGCAATGCATTCATCAAATCCTCCATTGTCTTTTCTTTTGAAATGTTGGAATCCACTGACGCTGCTAGGAACAATTGTATTGTTCCTAGTTCCTTCCTGTCAAGAACCTCCCATTCTTCGTCCTTCATACTTGTCGAATTCTTTTCTTTTTCACCCAACAATAGGAAAATATCCTTCTGATGTAGATAGTATTCCATTTGCATCTTCCATAACTGGTAGTTTTGGCCATTAAATTACTCGACCCTAAACTTTCCATCTTCCACCATTTCTCCCACGCGAACCACGAACCCTCTTTTCCTGCGAGTTACCTTTTTATTTGATACCAATTGTTAGAAAAAGAGGACTGCAGAGCAACAATATAAGACATATGTAGAAATAAAACACAAAAGATACAAAATACAATAGAGATGCAGATATATGTGGTTCACCTAATATGGGCTATGTCCACCAGAGAAATTATCAGCCCTTCCTTTATTATAATTATCAAACAAATGAAAGGATACAACCTACAACACACACGTTGTAACTTCCTCTTCTTTTCTCACAATATCCTCTCTCAGAATACAATATTCATCACATACACCACCGCAATACAATTCCTTAATACATAAAAGAGGGTTTCATTTTAGGGAAAAAAATCCTAACATAACTTCTATTGTTAGATCTACAACCTATTAATGAATGGTTCAAATTGACTAAGAAATTACAATATTTTAGAAGGCAATTTTTCCAAAAATTTCTCTTTGGGTTGTTTCCCCCGAACCGTTGCTTAGGGGGGTGGGGGATACAATGAATTGGCGTTTCCCCCCGTTGGACCCCCATGGTGATATATGTGGGGGGGAAAGTGCCGCTACACCCCCTCGTCAAGGAATGGGATCCAAACACGACTAAAACAAGACCTATGAATTAGGAAGATAATTAGGCTCCACAAGCAACACTGAAAGCAACTTTAGGAACATCCCCTTATTTCTTGGTTTATGGAAAGAAAGACATTATTCCCCTAAATATATTTTTTGGCTCCCTCCAATTATTCTAGGCCTCACGTGGGAAGATCTGCCAGTCACTAAAAAGTGGGTTGATACCCTACTGAAGTTAGAAGAAGAAAGAGAGATGGAAAAGAAAAAGTTTTAGTCACCAATAGATAATCAAGAGATGGTTTGATAAATGATCTATAGGAAAAAAATATTTCCATGTGGGAGATGTGATTTTAAAATTGGGCAAGGAACATGAAGAAAAGGGAAAACACAGTAAATTCCAAAAACTATGGCTTGGTCCTTTCCAAGCGATCGAGAAGATTGGCTTAGACAAGTACAAACTGAAAAATATGGGAGGGGCAGTATAACTTCTTCCAATGAATGGCTAGATTCTAAAAAGGTACTCTAGTTAGCTTCCTCCTAGGAATTTAACTTGTATATAAGTTTTTTTTTATTTTTTTAGAAGTCTTCATTTGATGCCTCATTTTTCTTTTTTGTGCTTCAAATAGTTTACTGATAGTTTTTTTTTTCTTTTCCATTTTGTTTTCCTAACCATTTTATTTATTTCATTTTGGTTTACTTAGAAGTATTTCCATTATGGCTTTCTCCTTGAAAATAATTGAGTTTTCATTGACTTGTTACGATTCCTTTGAAATCTCCAGGCACAATTGTGTATAACCGTGGAACTTTCCTATGATCCCAATGGATAAATCATTGGTTAACATAACTATTTGATAAAAAAAATTGAGTTGTGTATCTAAACTATAATCCATTGGTGGAACACAACTTGGACAATGGATAGCCATGAGCAACTAAAAACTCAAGTATCCAATGGCTTTCTAGTTATCTTTAGGGCCCTATTCTCTCACATATTGGTGATTGATGTTTTACTAAGAAGACAACACAATGCTCAAATATATATGTATAAGGAAGATGCTTATTTTCACTCAAGAAAAATTAAAGAAGTTCTTAGATAATAGGTATCATCCCATGTGCCTCTAAGGGTTACTTATATCCCTCATCCACCTCTCTCTCAAAATAAAATTAAAAGGTAAAGTCTTGGGAAAGGAGTTTCATATCATGTGGGATATGAAAGTATCTCCACTAGGGATATGGATGCTCACTAGGGATGAAACAAGGCTTGTGATACCAAGGTGACTTTTTCGGGGCTATGGATGCTTGTTGGTAGTGGAGAAACACTAGGATATCAAGGATAAAACAACCTACGTAAATATTCAAATATCCCTTATTTGTGGCAACTCTATGGTATTGTGTTGGCATCTAAGGACAAACTAAGCCAGGGAAACAAATCCATCAATCTGGCCTTATGGTTTTGGCTAATAAGTTACTCAAAATTAGAGTTCAATCTTCATACAACTTATTCAATGGACAACTTCTAGTGGGACCCAGAGGATTAATGCTAAGATTCTTCAACAAAGGTAATTATTGTCTCCTCGGAACTTGTGTTTTCTAGTAGATAATTTCCAAAGATTCATGGTTTCACCCAATGTGTCTCCATTTGTTGAGACCTCAACACACCCTAAATTTTTTCTAAATTTTTTGGGTACCACTTTCTTTTTATTGTTTTGATTTTCAACTCTCCTTATTTGAAACTTTTCCTTTTCAATTCTGATGAAAATTTTACTCCAAAGTAAGTTCTTTGCTTTGTTTGAGTTTTTTTTTTCTAAAAAACGTCAAAACATTTCTAAGTCAAAATATTCAAAATAAACTTATAAATCACACATTGGAGTGAGGTTTTCACTTTTATTAAAGTCGAAACTCCACTTTCTCTATCATTGAAAGTCAAAAGTCTTCCCAATGGATTTTAGTTATCATAGGAGTGTACACACTTTGATTTATTTGAAAGTGGAAACCATCCTAAAAAAATAAATCACGGATTTAAATTCCAGTTTTAATCAAGGTAGAAAGTGAAATTCAAACTCTGTTGAAAGTGAAATTCAAATTTCACATAAGTCAAGAGTGTGTTCTACTGAAAGAAAAAGTGGAAAATACACTCTAATGATTAGAGAAGAAAATTACTTTGATCAAAATAAAAAGTTGGAAAGTCACTCTAAAAAAGTGTGTAAAGTCCACCTATGAAAAACTAATTTGTTTCCTATGATTACAAAAGTGCATCGAGGTTATTGTCAGACTTTCAACAAATTTCTTATTACACTTTCCTTCCACTTAAATTTTCTTATTACACTTTCCTTCCACTTAAATTCTTTTTGAATCATTCATAACCTTATATTTTTCTCAACTTTTTGAAATTTTTGCAAAGTTAAAAGTTCAATTTAGAGGCCACTAAAAGTGAAATTATTACATAATAAGTATTGAATGACGTCACACTGCAGCCAATGTTTCTCCTGACATGAATGAGATTTTACTGTTTTGAATTTTAGTCAATATTTTAGCCAGAAAACTCATCATCATAAAAATTTGAATTCAACTATGCTTAAACAACTTGATATGAAATTTTTGTCTTCATGGGTGATATTATTTAATAAGTGTTGTAATAACAGAGTGAACAACAATGTTTGGCTTTCTTTGAATGGAGTAAATTATAGATTTTAGTGGTTCCAATATTCTTGTAACGTCACTCGACCCCCTAGTTCTCATTTAGGATGATGGGGTGTCAAAATTTTGATTTATCCAATTACTCCATTTCTCCATTTAGACCTCGTAGAATAATTCTCCCCGTCGAGAGATTTCCAACAACTATAACCATGTTCAATTCCGAGCTCTAGATCAAAAGTTATAGTCCTCTAAAGTTTCTTGGCCTACTACCCTCAATTCCACCTTAGTGCCACGTGGAACCCTTGTTACACATCAAAATTCCTCACTTCGATAATGTCATATTCTCATTGTGGTAAGTGTCATAAGTGTCACACTTTTGTTGCAAGTGTCTCACTTTTGTTGCAAGTGTCATAAGTGTCAATTTCTCTTTCTATAAGTGTTGCATCATGAATGAAACCATGTAAACACTTGACACAACCCCTAAAACATGCTAGAAGAATAATCCCCATCATCTGACAGTCGAAATAAATGTTTTTCTATGAGAATTAATCATATTGGAAACTTTTGGGAAGATCAATGCTCCCCTTCTCATACACAAGGAGCACTAGCACTCCTTACCCATCTCACAGGGAGTGTTGTAGCACTTTGTTTCCCATTTTGGGGGAGCACTGAATTGGTTGAGAAAATCTTGGAAGAAATCCCTCTTTCCTCTAAGGACATGTATGGATGGGTCAAGTTGGTTTGGCTCGAATCTATCTCTTGGGCTGCATCTAAGGGAGATATCACAACTATTGGAGCGATATCCTCAACTAATTCCAAATATACCCAAGGTGGTTGAGCCTCTCAAAGCCTATAAATGGAGGCATTCTCATAATGAACAGGGAGGAAAAAATAAGGAAAGCATTGTTATTTTGATTGTGTATCTTTCGAGCAAGGGTTGGACAAGGAGGACTTGGAGAGGCTGTTGCAACATCATTGTAAGTTTTCTTTTGAAGTTCTCATTAATAAACTTGGCTTATTTACTTCTAGTATGTGTTTACATGTACTCGTCCATGCTTGTCTTAATATTCATACTTAGTCTTCATAGATTGATTGATTTTGTCTAATCCATTAGAGTAGGAGATAGTTGATAGTTGTTTGTGTCTTGTTGTTCGTTGTAGGTACTGTTTGGAACTCACGGATTGGAGCAGCTTGGAAAAACTTTGAAAGTGAGGTACATCATACTCTCCCTCCTTCTCTATTTTTTGATGGATAAAATGAAACGATAGGAGTGGTAGTGTCCAAAGGTAGTTTTTTTGTCTTGGTAGAGGGGTCTGTACTCCAAGGGAAAGTTCACCTATCCGCATGGGAATATTTCCGTAACAGAAATTGGTGACTCCACTAGGGATCGAATTTTCATTTTTATTCTTTCCTTGGTATGTCCATATCCTTTTGTCGATCCTTAGATCCCATTTTCTGATTTAATCTATCCTTACATCTTTTCATTTTTTCTAAGTTGTCTTACAGAGCCTCTTACTAAATTTCTTTGAGTTTTTTGAGCTTTCTGAGTTTTTCAAAAAAAAATTCTCAGGACTAGTGCCCCTCTATAGTTTAATTTAGAGCATTGTTTCTTGATCAACGCTCCCCCAAAGTGTATCAGGGAGCATTATAGTGCTCTGGTGCTTTGGTTACCAGAGGGTTGATATTTTCTTCCTTTGAAAATTGCAAAATTTCTTACTTGTTGGGCATAGTCCTTGGATATTTTTCTCTGACTCAGATCTTATTCTGTCAGATCTTGTCCTCTGTTTGACTCAAACTTGTTACTTTCCATTCTTTTAGTATCTATTGAGTTTGTGTTGTCTTTCCTTATTGAAAAATCAATCGTTTTCTCTCAAACTTGATTTCTTTTTGCTTCTCTTCTCGATTATCTGATTGATTAGAGGTTTTCATAAGGAAGGTGATTGATCACAGTATTGTTTTTATCTTTGATCCCTTACTCAATTCCTGAAGGCTATAAAGTGTGACCTTTTTTTTTTTTTAGTGTTTTTCTTTGAGTGAATAGTTTGTTCTTCTTTTGGTCTCTTATTTACTGCTGAGAGTGTCTTTGTTTGTGTACTTTTGCTTCCTCTTTTCAAATCCCAATAGTGAACCTTTTTCATTACTAGTGAAATCACGAAGCATTAGATGAACATTTTTGTTTGCATATTCAATCAAACAAAGAGATATAGTATAACATTTTATGCATTAGTTTTGGATATTGAAAAGGTTTTATTTATAATTTGACAATCATTTGAATTCTTGTTGAGAACAAAATAGTATAAAATTTTGCATTCTTGAGTGTTTGATTAGTGACAAAAGAAAAGAAGCTCTTCTCCTTCCTATAGCTAGAAGTTCATTGAAAACAAATTTTTCATCTCATTCTTTTTACCTTTTTGGGAAGTCGAGTTTCAAACATCATCAATTTCACTATCATACACCTTTGTGTAATGAACAACCATGATAATGAATGCTAATTAAAATCAAACTAGAAATTTTTATTTTTTGGATCATTACACCAACAATAGACTAGGATTAGAGCTTTGGGATAGGCTGTGAGAATAACTCTCCAAAGCATTCAGGACAAACTCAGAATCTTGCAATAGGGAGAGAAAATCCAACCTTCATATAAGGATAGTTGGGATACCCCTCTCACATAGGGGTTCAACACGAGGTTGCGTGCATGAGAGAAATGGTGATTATCCCTCTAAGGATTAACCAATCATAGTAGTACGATCGTATATTGGGGGTTCTTCTTGAGGATCAACTGTTTTCATTTGGTCTCGGAGATTCATGAAGTATGAATCCATTTGGGGTCCTTTGGAGTTTACCGGTCCATTTGTCCTTAGTTCTCTTGAAGAATTTTGGACTTGATATCCAGCCCATACGTTCGGACTCAATTGTCAATTGTACCCACCCAGAGGATGACTGCAAGTTGGTATCCTTAGTAGCCATAATATTTAGGGTTCTTACATGAGGTGACAATGAAGTTAAGTATTCACTGTACCTGGAACAAATGTTGGTCAAACTCACTCGGGCTCCTTCGAGGGTAACCCACTAGTAAAACCGTGAGGGAACTTGCACCAAGGTGTAAGTCTGTTAAGCAGGCCACCAACGTAACTGATCCACCCGATCATATCCTAGCCCCTTTTTGATTTGATCACATGATCTTGGATTTCATCACCAACTAATACGTTCATTAAGAGAAGACATTGTTTTGCTTGTTGGTTTTCTAGCTTTTTTAGCGAGTGTTGTTTGTTTACTTCAGTTGTCCTTAAAAATTGGTATTGTGTCCAATAAAGGTCTTCATAGATCATGTAGGATGCAAGGGTTTCCTCTAGAAGGCTACGAACTCCTACCTCTTAACTCACCCGAAGACACTTACCGTGAAGAGGTCAAGAACCATTCAGACGCTAGGGGTGCTGCTACTCATTTGCAAGCAAATCCCGAGAGAGATTTAGTTACAGTTCATGAAGATTCTACCCTTCCTATAAACCTATCTTTGATAGTTCCTCTTGATCCACTCCTTGTCCAACTAGACTCTTGAGGTAACATTGTAGTAGAATATTACCCTTGCTTACCGTCAAGGTCATATCATCAACTAGATATGGAACCAATACAAACAACTTTTAACGAAGAATACACTACTCCTGTCCGTTGTACTAAAATGGTAGATCCACAACAAACTCCTATTCATTCTATATGGAGAACCCCATTGGGATGAGACGTTTATAAAAAAAATAATTTTAGCCGACCTTCCTTTGACCCTCCACATACATCTACCTCCAACAGTGCAGAGGCAGGACCGTCAGGTCAGCTTATCGACCGTCTCATCGAACAAATAGTCAATATGGCTACCACTTCAAGACAAGTTCAAAGTGAAGAAAGAGTCATGTTACCTAGTCATCTACAAATTACCCTGATGGTCACACCTACTGTCCCTCTTCAAGCCACAACTTCATATACTCTACAAAACCATATTGGGAGACCTTCACATCAAAGGATGCAAACCCATGCCACACAAAAAAAACCAACTATGGGACAAATCCCTACTATAGGAAACCATCCTTCAACACACCAATTCCAACTAGGGGGAAACCCCCTTTAATTGGTCAAATCCCAGTTGCTACCCAACCGATGGAAGGGGGACAATTTCAACTATATTTCACTGGAAATCCCCCACAATCCTGGGGACCCCCCAGGGAGGATTGTTTCACCAACCACATCAAGGAGGGCCATCAAACCCTAACCCACAAGGAGGAATACCAAATCCCAATCCTTCTGGATTAGATTTTGGACAACCCTTCCCAGGGGTCCTGAATCCCACTTGGGGTCCTCAAGGCCAACAATATTTTCCTCTCCAAGGGAAAACCCCTTACCCTCCTCAAGGTCAACCTAGTTACCCTCCTCAAGTGAAAACTAGTTATCCACCTCAAACTAATCAAGTGAACTATCCTCCCCTGGGTTACACTAGTTATCCTCCCTAGGGAAAAATGGGCTTTCCCTCTCCTTTTATGAAAATTCCTCAACAACTGAATCCTACTTTTGCTGGTAAACATCAACAACATATGGGAGGACCTGCTGGCTACAACTATCCACCACAACCAATTTACGGTCCTACTGGTGTTACCATGCCACACCAGTATCATCCTCAAGTCAATCGACAATTACTTTTCTTAACCACTCTAGATATACCAAATCTGTCGATATTAACAAACAATCCCATATTGAACTCCCCTTTTTTGCCAATCATTCCTACCAAATTACCTTCCAATATTATGAAATTTGATGGAAAACCTCGTGAATATCCTAATAACCATGTTATGACCTTTCATCTGTGGTGTTCATCCAATTCACTCATGGATGATTCTATCTAGTTACGTATTTTCCAGTGTACACTTACGGGTTCAGTGCCTAAGTGGTACATCGGGTTACAACATGGAACTTTTCAATATTTTAATTCACTTTCCATGGATTTTCTCACTCACTTCCAATTACCTATCCACTACGAGATCGACACAAAACTTTTTACCTCCCTTCATCAGACCAACTTCGTACATATTTCTAATCATATTCATGAATGGAGATGACGACGACGGTTGATCAAAGAAACCATTCCCAACCAATTACTGGCTAAATGGTTCACCAAATCTCTTTTACCTACTATTTCTTGTGACGCAGCCATGTGTGGTGTCATTACCAAAGAGGAATCCATCGCCCATGCCCAATATCCGGACTTGGTTTATTCCCAATCTGGTACTTTGTATGAATTAATTCCAAACACTCCCCGTACATCAACCGACCCATCAAAACCATCCTCCACTGCCCATTTGGATGGAGTTATCAGTTCCGTCAAAACCCAGTCTAGTTCACAGACAACCAACATGAACAATCGTTCAGTCACTCCCCCAGCTACCGGGCCGAATTCACTCTCATCAAATTCCACCCCGACTCAAATATATGAGGTGAATGCAGTTCAATATGCTTCTCCGCAATAGTCAAGGGGGGAAGAAAACTAAGAATAAACCTAATAAAAACAATACTCAAACTAAAAATCCAAAAACACAAGCGCAACCACCTGCTACTGAGAAACAACCACAACAAAAACTGAAATTTCCATGTCTCATCTATGGTGACGATCACTACACCTGAGATTGTCCTCATCAGGACAAAGTTGCTAAAATTTTCAAAGGAAATTCTCAACCCACTGTGTTGACACATCCTTTTCCACAACAGTAGTCACTGGTTGCACAAAAGCATGTACCTCCAACAGGAGGTAACCCAAATCATCCTCCTAATGAGGAAGCTTCATCGAGTGCACACATTTACATGTTTAATGGGATATAACTGACCACTCGTACTACGACATATGACACACCACCAGGTAAACCTGATAAGGAAAAAGTAACTAATGACACTACACTGAATCCACCATCCACTAGAGTTACTCCTCCATATGGACCACTCCAGATTGAGAAACCCAACTTTGACTCTATTCTACGGCCACCCAAGAGCACAATTGGAAATTTGACCTTTAATCCTAATTCGTGTGTTGCTCAAAACTACAACATTGTTAAATATTTGGCCCAAGCACCTTGCGCTATGTCAGTTCTCAAAGTTCTACAACACTAACCTAGCCAACGTAGGACTCTCTTGGTATCCATCAGAGCTATAGATCCCAAGGCATCCAATAATATCACGTTCAACCTGAATAATTTTAAATCATGACTCTCTCACCAAATTGCTTTCCAAATCGATGTCATTGTCCATAATCAACATATTCATCACACGATTTTGGATGAGGGGGAATCCACATGTGTCATGTCCTTGGCTTGCTGGAAAGGCCTTAAATCACCTGGTCTTAATCAATCTCCCACCATGTTACGAGCATTTGATGGAAGAGGTTTCCATCCTCATGGATTACTACAATCCTTAGCCATTCAATTGGGAGGAAAAACTGTTTCTGTAGATGTTGAAGTAGTCAATGCTCCCCTCGATTATAACTTGTTTCTAGGAAGAACTTGGTTCTATGTTATGACTGTCATCGCTTCATCAGTTTTTCGATGAGTCCAATTCCCTCATCAAGGTAAAATTGTGACCATTGATCAGTTAGCTTACTACACCCCCGACGCTCGCACTCAAACAACCAACAATATTCCTTTTCTAGGAGACTCAAAAATTACTTATGAAAGTGTTGGGGTAGGTCTCTTGAAAGAATCTTCTCTCAGGGGTACCTTTCCTACACCTCTTCCTCCCACTACACAACACATCGAAATGGTTCATATGATTTCGACTATGGCACATCAATCCTTTGAATCATCTAATCCATGGATCATGCCTAGTCCCTTAGAATTTGATACACTAGGTGACATTATGCCACTTAGTCCTGCAGAGGCCGAATACGATGCCATTTAGTCTGCCTATCCTTCACTAGATAACCAACATCTACTAGCATCTACTACATACTCGTTACCATCCTGGTTAGATTCTCTTTCAACTACTTTCAATTACATCCTACAGATATTTCCATCAAATGAATCTATTATGGAAATGCTTAGTATTGAGGAGGCAAATTGGGATGAAAACCACCATTGTTCATCCTTTATACCCAGTTTGGATGAAATAGAGAAAGATATTTCCTCTATATTTCCTAGTGATATCGTCAACTCCCCCTAATCTCCCATACTCACTCAGGATACCATCTCTGAGGGGAATTTGGGAAATATCTCTCACACGATTACTGTCGACATATCCATTAAAGAAGGTATTTTGGAAAACATACAACTAGGTTCCAATTGTTCAGTTGATGAAGTTGAAACTCATACCACCTTGTTTAAAGAATTTCACGACAACTTCGCTTGGATCTATGGAGAAATGCTTGGGATAGATCCTTCGATCGTTGTGCATGAAATAAAAACTTATCCAGGAGTTAAACCTATGAGACAAAAACTTCTCCCAGTTCATCATAATAAAACCGTGGAAATCAAGGAAAAAGTAAAAAAATTATTAAAATCTAGTTTTATTTATCCCGTCTCTCTGACCGAATGGGTTTCCAACATCGTTCTAGTTGCCAAAAAACAAGGGGAAATTCATGTTTGTGTCGATTATCGGGATCTTAATAAGGCTTGTCCCAAAGACAATTACCCCACACCCTTTATTGATTAAATTATTGACAATTGCGCTGGAAGCATCATTTTCTCTTTTATGGATGGATTTTCTAGATATAACCAGATCAACATTTTATTGGATGATCAATACAAAACAACATTCATCTGACCATGGGGGAATTTTTCTTATCATAAATTACCTTTTGGCCTTAAAAACACTTGAGCCACTTTTCAGCGGGCTATGTCATATGCGTTCCACGACATCAAACATATCGTTGAACCTTATCTCGATGACTAAACAACTCACTCGACTCATCGACCAGACCATATTGGTCACCTATGAGCCATCTTTCATCGATGCAGGTTTTACAACATATGTTTGAACCCCCATAAATACATTTTCGTTGTTGAATCAGGGATACTCAGATTTGTAGTCTCCAAATATGGGAATAGGGTGGATCCCTTAAAATTCAAAGCCATTCTCACTTTACCCCCTCCCAAGAACCTTATCCAACTACAAATATTTCAAGGGAAGGAAAAATTTCTTCGCTGTTTTATTTGCAACTACGCCGAAATCACTAAAGGATTCATGAGATTGCTACAGAAAGATGCCCCTTTCATTTGGGATGACACCGTTGAGCACTCATTTGATGTTATTAAGCACGCCTTAATGAGCACACCTCTTTTGCACCCACCTAATTATGCAAAATATTACATCCTTTATTTGGCTGCCTCTACTTCCACTATTGCTATGGTGTTAGTACAAGAGGATGATGATGACACTGAACATGTGATCTACTATTTGAGTAAGAGTCTATTAGGTCCTGAACTCCAATATTAACATGTCAAAAAGTTGGCTTTGGCAACAGTTATTATCGTCCAAATATTTCTCCACTACATTCTGTTACGCACTACCACGATCATTGCAAACTCGAACCCCATGTACCACATCTTGCTCGTCAAGTACTTGGGGGAAAATATTTTAAATGGATAGTCATTCTCCAAGAATTTGATCTCAAGTTTGTCAAATCCAAGGCTAAGAAATCGTTGGTTTTTGAAGAATTAATTTGCGATCTTCCCCATACTGATGAGAATACTAAACCCAATGATTCTCTTCCCAATGGATCCCTATTTCTCATTAGTACGTCCGATCCATGGTATGGAGATATTATTCTCTATCTCCAAACCCAACTCTTTCAGCCTAACATTTCACATGATGAACGACGTCACATTAGACACCATTCCAGGAACTACCTCATCATTGGCGACACCTTGTACCGCCATGGCATTGATACTGTCATACAACGTTGCTTAACCCACGAGGAGGCTGAACAAGTTTTAAATGACTGTCACCTTAAAGCTTTTGGCGATCATCTTTTTGGGATGGCTACAACCCAAAAAATATTACGTGCCAGTTATTTTTGGCCTTCCATATTCAAAGATTTCATTGAGGCCGTAAAAAAATGCCCACCCTATCAGATATTTTAGAAGAAAGCACATACCCACACAAATCCACTTCATCCCATTGTCGTCTTTGACCCCTTTGCAAAATGGGGCATTGATTTTATGCAATGTAATCCTACCTCAGCTGGGGGGCACAGTTATATTATCATTTTTGTTGATTATTTCACTAAATGGGCTAAGGCTATGCCTACATTCCTTAACGATGGCCGCACTGAAACACTTTTTATGTTCAACCACATCATCACCTGATTTGGTGTCCCACAAGCTATTGTAACTGATCACAGATCCCATTTCCAGAACCAAATGATGGGTGAATTGCTCACCAAGTTAGGTTTTTGCAATGAAAATTCATCCCCCTACTACCCTAAGAAAATGGACAAGTTGAATCCATCAAAAAAGTCCTGAAAACCATGCTTCAATGCATGGTGGGAGTGAAAAAAACCTCTTGGATTTTCCAACTCTTCTCCGCACTCTGGCCTATCGAACTTCAATTAAAACCACAACTAGATTTACACTATTCCAATTGGTATACATGATAGAAATGGTGCTACCGATCGAATTCGAGATTCCTTTGTTGAAACTCACCGTAGAACTCCTACCCCATAATTCTGTTGAAGAGGAATGATTCTTATATCTAACCAAGATGGATGAAACCCATCACATTGCTGCTCTCATCAACGAGACATACCCGAAACACATCAAAACTCAATACGATAAGTCCATCCGACCTCACACTTTTGTAGAAGGAGATCTAGTCCTGGTCTATGATTAAGATCATGACAAATTGGGGGCAGGAAAGTTAGAACCCACGTGGCATGGGCCATACATCATAAAATGTGTGTTACACAGAGGTGCCTACAAGTTAGTAGAATACTATGGAATATCTCTCAGTGAACCCCGAAATGGGCTTTACCTCAAAAAGTACTATGCATATAATATCTTGCATGTGCGCTTTGCACATTATTGTACTATATAATTTTGACATGGTGTGTCTTTTCTTTTGCATGCATGAGTTTTACCCTAGCTTCTTATACTTTTCTTTGTGATTGAATGCGCAGATGAGATCATCCTTTCCCATCTATTTCGGGTTTGCGGATGGCGCTAGTCAACATACCTAGAATATCGCTTCTACAGCTTGGGTCATTTACCACTCTGGCAAGTTAGTGAGTTCAGGCAGAATTTGCCTCAGATCCGCGACTAATAACGTTGCAGAATATCATGTCATCATCATACTTTTAACCGAAGCCACCTCTCTAGGTATATCTCAATTGATTATCAACCTCGACTCTCAACTCATGGTCCATCAACTAAACCATGAGTACATCGTTCACAACTTAGTTTTACTACGTCTCCATATAAGGGTTCGTCGTCTTGAGAGATCTTTTGAATTTTTAGAATATAGACATATATCAAGAGAACTCAATACAATTACAGATTTGTTAGCAAATTATATGTTGGATTGGTATATTGTGCATAGATAAACATTTGGAACATGAAGCATATGTATAAAAACATCACATAAAACAAAAATACAACATAAGTAGTCACTGCGAAACTCGTTTATATATATAGGCTTGATAGAAAAAGTTTTTTCAAAATACATAATCCAAAAGTACATAAGAGGGAAAAACATTGGCTTTTTATGCCCATAAAATCATCATAAAGACTACAAAATGTTTGGAGACTCTATTGTTCCCCCTGTGCCACATTTTGCTCCGCATAACACACCACCACTCTTGCTACTCATCGTAGAAAATGGTTGAGGGATTCAGAGACCCCAACTGTATGTCTCTGAAGGCGCAGAGGTACATCTCGCCTCCTCAGGGGGGGAACACCCATGGTTAAACCATGGAGGTTCCTATCCACCTCATGCGGTCCTCCCACTATGACATCATGCTCATCTGCTGCCTAAGCATCTCCACAACATTCTAACGTTGGCATCTCTATCGGATGTGGCACACCTCTGTCTTCATGATGAAAAAAAAATGATTTATATTCCTCATTGTACAACCAAAAACATATAAAAAATAAGAAAAATATTGTTACAAGGTTATGATCTTTCGTACCCAATGAATCCCACTGTATACCCTTAGGGATCACCAAATCTGTGCTACCCCTGAAGTCCACCAGAGAATATGAGAAATCCTCGATCACCACCAGTTTTCTCCTCCACCATGCGAAGAAGTCAGCTGTAATCCGAAAATTTGAGGGCTCATTCCCAAACCTGGGGAAAAGACTAGTCCATCGCTCCATGTGGGGCTCCGTCATAAGACATGCTATCAATGAAACCTATGGTTGCATCCGTGGAATCTGCTCCAGGAAAAATGAAACCAAGAAAGATCCATATCCAAACTGTTTATGTCTCCCCATTTTTCATTTGGAGATTTGTTGTTTAACGTTCCTTAAAAATCCTGCACTCCAATTGAATAACATGGGCTCCAAACACTGAATGGCATAAGATATTTGGGATTTTGAAGTGAGATGAGAACTGGTACTCCCTGGTAGTTTTGTGATAGCAAATAGGATGGATCGGAGAAACAAATCCATCACATATTTTATGATGATCCTCCCTCCTACCAAGTGTGACCCTCATATGCAATATTGGGCAACATACGCC
The DNA here is from genome assembly GCA_010110895.2 of Picea sitchensis. Classification (NCBI taxonomy): domain Eukaryota; kingdom Viridiplantae; phylum Streptophyta; class Pinopsida; order Pinales; family Pinaceae; genus Picea; species Picea sitchensis. Next base: position 44,146 of record SNQJ01S0035021.1, read on the forward strand.
TTTGTAGGTCATGGAGTGGCCTGATGTCCAGATAAAAGAATGGGTGCTCCTCTCCTCGAGAGCCCCATCAAGAATTACACATCATCCATCTTGATATTGAGCATGTGTGGTCCTATTTGGAAATTTTTCTCATCATTGTCCCATAAGCCAATCAAATATTCAAGAAAAATCTCTTCCTTCCTCATATTTTGGAGTTTGAAGTACTTGGGCAAACCACAATTCTGTAAGGCCTCCCTTATTTGAGGGTTTTGGAAAGTGATGATGTCATCAAGTTTATGCTTGTGTTATTTCCATTCAATCATGATTAGCTATGAGGAAAACTTGTAAATTCACCAATTAATCATCATTAGCTAAGTTTCCAAAGAAATATATTTCCCCTTCCTAGCCTAAATATAAAAAAAATAAATTAATTTTTGCACCTAGTGCTCCCTTAAAGAAGAAAACAGAGTTCTAGTGCTCCCTCAATGCACTTATTAGGGTGTTGAAATCACGATCGACACTCCCCTCGATTAATTGAGGGAGCGTCGATCTAGTTCGACGTTCTAGGGCTTCCCAAGGAGCCTAAGCACCTAAACTAAGGGCTGAAATGCAATAAAAAAGCATGAAAATGAATGAGAAAGAGGAGAGGACCAACTTGATCTAGACGGTTTTGAAAATGGTCATGCACAGCTCTCACAATTGACGGCTGAAAAAAAACTCCAAAAGAGGAAAAACTCGAAGAGAAAAGGGGAATAGTAAAACAAAGGTAAAAATTATTTTTTTCCCTAATTTGATATTTGATATGGTCAAATTTTGGTCATTTTTTCTCCTTTTCACATTTTATATGGTTTATTTTTGGGTTTTTTGTCATTTTTGAGAAGCTACTAATATCTTTTGCCCAAGAAAACCTAATTATGCAGGAATTCGAGCAGAGATTCTTCAACGACCTTGTAACGCTAATGATCTTAGTATATGTTCTTTCTCGTGCTTGTAAATACATCAGAATGCAATCGAGTATAATTTTATCCCTTTTTCAGACTCGTAAAGGTTATTCAAAAAAGGAACCCCTTGGAGTTTCCTTTAAGCTCTTTTTAGACTCTCTAAACATGAAAAGATTTCCAAGTGATCTTGCTTCCTTTCACACTTGTTAAAAGGTTCTAAAGGGAGTCTTTTGAGTAATATTTTATCTCTTTTTCAGACCTCAAAGACTAAAATTACCAAAAAGGACAACCCTGGATTTTCCTTTAAGTTCTTTTCAGACTCTCTAAACATGAAAAGCCACCGATTTTTCCTTCTCTGGACTTACTAAACTACACATTGAAGGGCCCATTGTTGATTAAGGTTGGTTGTCATTGATGTCAACCCTTGAACAAATCCCCGTAGAAGAAAGTTTTGGGTAATGGACCCAATATTGTTTGATGTAAATATGACTCATTATTGTTTTGTCATGGTTGATAAGAAGTAAATATGGATGAACTCCAAAGTGGTTCCCTTATGGTGAAAGCCCTCATGGGA
>SNQJ01S0035021.1:71404-96962 GCA_010110895.2 Picea sitchensis
GCTTATTTGGTGTAGAAGTTCCCTTTTTGGGTGGCATGTTGGCCAAGTATCACTTTTGAACCTTGATTTTGAGGTGGTTCTGCTAGACAATATTTCTTCTGTTGTATCTCCCAAGTTTTGGCCCTTATGGGTATGAAACTTTCTCTTATGTATTTCTCTGATATTTATTCTCTGCAATGCCATATGTCTAATCAAAATTGGATGTGCCAAGTGGAATTTACGGTAACTTCTGCACAACTTGCTGATTTTTGGCCTTTCCAGGAGATCTCACTTGTATAGTGTGCCCCACACAAAATAATTGATATAAAATTTTGAAACTAGCACCCGAAATATTGCAGGCTGTCCACGATCCAATGCAACCAGTCCCACACAATTTGGATATTCTAGGAAGAAGTTATAATTGTTTTACCTAGAGCACCTTCTTGAGACTAGTCAGATACCCTATCTTACACAGGGTGTATCTACAAATTTAAGATGACCCAGAATCTGAATTTTTTACCACGGATACCTTACTAATTTCTGTAAATATCCTCCAGAGCTCAGGGTATGAAACATTACAGAAAATTGTTTATAGCGAAAATTCCACAATGACCTATTTCAGGATGATTCCAGAACCCTATCTTGTACAGGCTGTATCTTGGAAAGTATAAGGCCTCAGGAGCTGAATTTTTAACCCAACGTACCTTTATCTATCTAATAAATATCCTCCAAGCCGTTTTGTCTGAAACATTATAGAAAAAAAGTTATAGTGAAAATTCCAAGGTGTCATAGATGTAGCAGCGAAACCCCAAGACCTCGAGCTCTAATACCATATGTTAAGAACCAAATTTCAATATAGCATAGAAAATCCTCAGAAAAAGTACTCAATGCCTTGAAAAATAGAGAATTTCAGATAATAAGCCTCTTTGAGCGGGAAACCTCCTTTTACCCCACTTAAAGGTTCAAGTACAAGATGATTCAAAATGAAAATGTCTCCTTGGTATATATGGGAGAATAGGAGTTATAATTACAACTAATGGCCTAAACCCGACATAAATAAAATAACATTACTAATCTAATATGCCCCAATTAAGGGGTAATGAGCCAATATTAGGGCTTAACAATGTCCCTATCAGAGTTAGATTTGATCTTTCATGAAGCCCTTAGATTTAATTCAACTTCTATTGCATTTCTCATTATATCATCTAGTGAAGTGGATCTTATTTCCCTCAAAAACAAATAAAAAAAACTTTCAAATGAATCAGCATATCTAAGTTGAGCAGCTCTAGGAGGATGTTTTACTTCAGTAGGAATTGAATTGTAGACTTTAATAAATCTAGCTGAAAACTCTTGTACTATTTCATTAGGTGACCTCATGTTGTTATACTGGGTTAACAACTAAAGGGGGTTTTTCTTGTCACTCCACTTTGCAAGAAAACTTGTTTCAAAGGCTTCAAAATTTATGATACTTGCTGTTGGGAGAGCCTTGAACCATTTTTTGACTTCTCCTGCAAGACTTTGTGCAAACAATATCATTTTTGCATCTTCAAAATCTACTTCTTCTAGGTCTACAAAATCATTGAAACAGTCTAAGTGTTTTTGGGATGACACATTGCCTTCAACATCATATAATTTAATCCTCAGATTATACTCCCAGGGAAAATCATGTAACTGAGCAGGTAGAACAAGGGGGGAAAACCTAACTACCATGGCTACAGTAATGACTTGAAGTGGTTGTTGGCTTTGAGTATGAATCACAAGAGGTTTGGTAGAGGCAACTAAAATTAAATCTTGGAACCTCTTCTCAGCAAAGATGATCTCGTTCAAACAAGACTCAGATTTAGTTCTGAATAGAGTTTTCTCAATTTTTACATCAAAATCAAGATATTCAATGATTCTCGCTCCATCTTTGGGCAAGGATAGATATCTGTGTAGACACAAAACTTGGCTTATTGGATTTTCTTTTCTTTTGTGTACAATTTTCTCAGGATCAAACACATGGATTACTGCGTCTGGGTCTAGATTTCTCCTGGTATGAATTCTCTTGGGAGCCAAGATTTGTATCTCAAACTACTTTATGCTACTAGTGTCTTTGTAATGGATTCGCCAGGGTAAATTTAGTCTCAGCCAATAAGGTGTTTGATTCACTGTCACCTTTAGGATTCAAATATGAAGCTTTAATTCGTTCTTTTCCAGGGAAGATTTCACTTTCAATCCCCGGAAACGACGCCAAAATGTTAGCACTCTGTAAATTTGTTCGACTGATAAAAAAAATGACAAAGGTAAGTTAAAAAACAACTTTAGAGCTGGGTAATAGCCTACTTAGCTTAGAGAGGGCTCTATCGTGTCACTTGGTGTTTCTTTGACAATCAATGGCTAGGTTTTGTTGTTTTGGTTTTTTTTTTATAAATTTGCTGGCAAGGAAAGGGAGGGACACTTAGGGCTATGGAGTCAAACTTCTGAAAATGAATAAAGACACTGACTTGTCTGTAGAAATATCCATAGGATAAAGGCTAAATGAGGTGATAAATCTGAGTTATAATTTATAAATTTGCAGAGTGTAGGAAGAACAAGAAAACATGTAACTGCATTAGAGCATTAAATAAATGAATTCTAAATTAGTTAGGAAGAACTTAACACAATTTAAATTTCTTCAGCCGAAAGCATCACAAGATGAATTCTAGGCCTTTGACTATCCAATTTAAATAGAAGACAGTGAAAATGAAATCATAAATACAGGAAATACATACAAAGAGAGGAGACAAAACTCAGATCACCACCATTAGAATATTTTCATAGAAACTTCAAAGACTTCTGCATATGTATTCAATTCATCTTCAATTACAATTGAGTTTCGAACCACTAAAATTGTGTCCTTGCACTTCTGCCAACATTAGTACATTTGGAACTTCTAATACTTATACAATTCAAGTTCCTTCAGTTTGAAATCGATTACAATAATTGAAACCAAACGTTTCAGCTTCTGAAATGATTACAAATGACAGTTTTGATTTTTGAAACCAATTACAATAATTAACAAGAAAAATGTTTCATGATCCAACTGTCGATCCCTATGATGCTTCAATTTTGTTCCTTGCCACTTGTTCTGCTCTGGTTTTCCACCTGGTCTTCCATCTTCAGTGACACTTGGACATCATCTATTGGATCCTAGAAAACTGCACTTTTTCTTTCCCAATCATACTATCTCCTTCCATTGCAAGTTAGAAGGGATATCATAATCCATTATTTCTTTGATCAGGATCTCTAGGTCAATGCAAGAGGCATATGTCATGCTTGGTAATCCAAATTTCACAGCTTTGAACTAATTCAGAATCTCAAAATCTGTAATCATATGTTCAACCAGGGTTGCTCCTTTCAAATTTTCCTCCAGGGTTTCAAACTTGTAATGATCCATTTTGCACTGAGTGAGGCTAGCATTGTATTCTTCTTGATCATATAATTTTCCTTTTCCATCCCAAAATGGGGGGAGGCCTTTAATAAACAATTATTCACACAAATCCTTGAATTCTTGCACACTTTGCTCCATCTGTGTGGCCTTAGTTTGGACTGATTTTAGCAAGTTATGTTTGGAAATAACCCTCCTAGCCCAGATGATCAATGTAGTTCTATATTTGACCCCAATGGTATGAATTTTTGCGGTAGGAATGGAATTGATCAGGTTTATGGCATTTTGGGCCCACTCTGATGGTTTCTTTTCTAAGGTCTCATTTACAATAGTGCACCTGCTTCTGGCTGTGATGGCCATGCTGTCTTTATCATTGATTAAGTTTAAATACACTCTGAACTTGGTAGCTTCAGTAGCTATAGAATCCCAGATGATGTGTTTGGCTCCCTGCAATAGTCCTTTGCCTCTTAAAATTATTTTCAATTTGTCTATCCTCTCCTGCAAGGCTTGATTCTCCTTTTGAAATTGAGCCATCTTTTCATATTTTGTTTTCATTTTCTGCTTCAATTTCTCTATGTCTCCCTTTAACCCCTTGATTTTTTCTACCTTCAGGCTAACTTGTGACATAGCCTGGACAAGTCCTTCAGTGCTTGGCACAACTTCTGCAGCAATAGGTACAACTACAACTCTGTTTATAAATTATGTCTATCCTTGTGACCAATTTACCTTTTATTTTTCTAGCTACAACACTAGCTTTGTAATCCAATGCCTCTTGTCGAAATGCTTTATTTTGCTATTCTAGAGCAACCAGTTCTATTGTTTGTGGATGATTTGTGGCATACATTTTCAATTTCTTCTTCAAGCTTTGAATTATCTTGTCTTTTTTAGCCAATGAAGATTTCACCCCTTGAAGGCCTTCAGATTCTAGCGTATTGACTTGAGTTTTCCAAGTTCTGATGGATGCCTTTTCTTACCTTAAATGCCCTTCCAAATTCATTGCATAAGATGACATCTTGGAATTCTTCAAGATTAAACTCAGGTAATCAGAATACAACATATCATTGGTGTTCTTATGGAATTTAACCTTGTCTAGAGCACTGATGTTGTCATACCTTAGATTGATCTTAGATACTTTGTCTTCGTCTGCAACTGCTATATTAAAGGTCCTCTTCTCTATATCTATTATTGTGAACAGAGAATATTTGTGCTAAGAAATATTTTCCACTTCAGGGACTAACTCCCTCATCTCACCCATAGCTATATTTCCTTTCTCAACATATTGTTTTTCCAAATCTTCTTTAGATTGATAAGCTTCTCTAGATGTCTTATCAAAGATGTGCTTTTTGTTGTTGAAATTTCTTGAGCTACCTTCACTTTGGATCTTTCTTCCCTTCTCAAATTTTATAGTGTTGGTACCACTCTCCACCACATCCACATTCACTTGTTCTTTAGGCTCTTCCTCCTCTAGATCCACTATTTGTGGGGATTGTGTAATCTTCATCTTCTTAGGAGAAGTCTTCTAATCACTGATTCCCATGGCCTTTGAACTACTTCTCTTGTTGTAAACATTTACTTTGGGGACTTTGAATATCAGTTTCTGAGGAGTTTTTAGTGATTGACTCTGTTGCACGGTTGGCTCCAATTTCTGTGTTTGAGTTGGTTTCAAGATTTCTTCCATATCAGCAAAGACTTCTAGATTCACCAACTTATCAAAACCCTCAACATGTTCATGCTCATAAGGGGCCTATTTGTTCATCAGTCTTCTCTTGGATATGATATGATGTGGATAATATCTTCTTCCCTATATCTATGAAAAACCAAACTCTCTGAGATTTGCTTGAATCTGAGATAGGCATGATCTAGTTTTGACAATGAAGGGTGCAATGATAAAAAGGAATTTCAGGTTGGAGGCTTTGTGCAATTTCAGGAAATGCTTTGTCTCAGATACTATTCTTTGCCTGATGAATTCAAGGGACAAGACTCTTGGGGTTAGAAAAGTAGGCAATAGGTAAGGGGATCCATGACAACCATAAACCTAGATTACTGTTGAATGCATGAATAATACCCAGTCCCCCACTCTGTTTTCTAGATTTGGTTGTAACCATCCACTGCAAGTCATGCTGGGGGCACATGTCTAGTCACAGCTAGTCACACTGCACATGCAACACCAACCTTTACTAGTTATATTGGGGATTCATCACCAACCTCTGCCAGTCATGTTGGAGATTTGCCACTAGCCTCTGCGAGTCATGCTGAGAGTATGTCACCAAACACTACAAGTTATATTGGGAGCATTCATATGATCAAGACACCTAGACGTTTTAGATGTAGGGACGAATTCCTTTGCAATAATTGCAAAGGAAATCACCCTTCTCATTTATGTCCTGCTGCTACCGGGATATCGGAAGCTTGGTTCTCACTTGAGAGCCCTTCAAGTTTTGAGTCATCTATGGTTTCCCCACACTCCGTCATTTCTTTAGTTGATACAACAACCATGCCGATGCAATCTTCAGCTAACACCCCTTTTCCTTTAGGGATTGATGCATCCTTTCACCTTGTTGTCTCACATCCTGTTCAACCTCTGCTCATGTCGATGCAATCTTTGACCGAAACGTCTCCTATGTTAGAGGGTGATGTGTCTCTTGACCTTGTTGTCTCATATCTTGTTCTATCAATGGTCGTGTCGATGCAATCTTTGACCAAAACATATCCTATGTTTGGGGGTGATGTGCCTCTTGACCTTGTCATCTCGCGTCCTATTCAACCAATGGTTGAGGAAGTGGTCATATTGATGTAGCCTTTGATCAACCCCACCCTTCTCTTGGAGAGTGACAAGTCTAAGGAAGCGGTCGTGCCAATGAAATTTTTGGTCGATCCCGCTCTTTTGGTTAGGGTTCTATACCTTCTATGCCATGTCCTTAGCATTTCTATCACTTCACCTTCTGAAGAAGAGAGATTTTTACTCTTCCTGAATTCTCTCCCTCCAAGTCTTGACGAGGCTCCCTTTGATTGGGATGGTCTTGTGAGATATCCAATGCCTCCGCCTATCTCTTTTCTAGAAAGAGATATTATCCGATATACCACAGAGATGATACCCTCTGTTAGCACTTTGTCCTCCTCAAACTGGAGAGCTTTGGGTATTCCCAAGCTTATGTTGATTCTTCATAAGATACTGACATTCTACAAAAGTCCAACATGGGAGCCTTGGCCTCCCCCGTGACTTTCGGCCTAGAATCTCTCAACTAGTCTCATTTAAGATCTTTTTCGACTCATATGAAAACTAAAAAGATTGTCGAGTGATTTGTCCCTTTCACACTCGTTAAAATTGGATTTGAAAGGTCATGACTCTTAGTTAAGCTCTTTTCCGACTAGTTATCAAAAATAGAAAATATTGTCGAGTGAACTTGTCTTTTTCACACTCGTAAATTGGATTTGAAAAGATGTCTATTTGGCACAAGTTTACCCCTTTTTCACACCAATTAGACTAAAATATATAAAAAAAGGACATTTTTGGGCGTTAAGTTGTGATTGCATCTCATGCTCTTGCTTGCAGTATTGAGCCTTTAGCCGGTTCTCGCTTTGTGTTATAAACCGTTGCCTAAGCAATTTTGCATCCTCAACCAAGCAGAGCCTTGTTTATATCCTTCACAATTTTACACCCTATACCTTAGAGGGAACATCACCCTGAGTGTCCATCTCCCACATGCATTTCCTTACATTGAGCATAGGTATGTTCCACTGATGGAACTATTTTTTGTTTACTTGTGACACTCGTTCCCTCCTCTGTATCATAGCATTCATTTGTTATGAAAAAACAAAAAAAGACAGGCAGGAAGGGAGTACTATATTGTAATTGGCTACAGTCATGTCACCTTTGAACAGAGCACAAAGTTATTGAGTCCTTGCGTCATCATAATTTTGGGTTTAGCATGGCCTTAGGAAGCTGATCTCATTACAAAGTTTTCTCTGCCGACTGGTTACTCTTCCAGTCCCTATAGAGAACATTATTGATGCCTCTTGCATCTAATAGTCACATCCTTGAGTCTATGTTGTCGGAGTCCACCATATGTCTCATGCTCTTGTTCAAAGGAATTCTATCAACCTGTGTCGGCCACTCCTCAAAAATATTGAATTTGTATGTCGTCCATACCCTCAGTTTGTCTAAGAATCACATGATACTATGGTCTCATCATGCACCCTGGCCCTACTTTCATCATCGGTAGGTCACCTTGAACCCAACAATCGATACGTCATCATTGGTCGTTGACTGGGTGGTTTCCCCTGTGTTCGACAGCAAGACATCTATTCACACTTTGGGATTCATGCAGTGTCTTGGATTCCATTAGCCTTATTGGTGGTTTCCTCGCCTTTGTCAACAATTTTCATCATTGGCTGCTATTCAGAGGGTCTTTTTCATGTACCGCTTTCATTTGGCACACGCGAAAGACGCATTGGGTCATTGGTTCGTGAACATGTTCTTCATCCTATATCCACCAAATCATGAACCTCCTGCTTTGTTCCTCATGTTTATTGATGAGAGATGCATCAATGCTCTCCTTTCATCGAGTCTTTTTCCATCGACTTCAGCTCATTTATTATGGATATGGGACCTAGAGTTTTATGAGGCTTGCAGTCATTAGTGGCAAGCTCTCTCACCATTGAAAAATGGGAATACATCAATGCCTCCTAATCAATGGATTTCTCAGGTGTTGGACACTAACTCCTTTATTCGCACTTGTAGAAATGTACTCAGTGCCTTGATACCTACTTTCATTAATGGTAGGTTGTCTCACATTTGTTAACAGTATATCTCAATGACCAGTAATCAAACGATGTCTCATCGTGTTCGACCTAAACTCCTTTATTCACATGATGTAGACTTGCACCTTGGTGGATTGTGTAGAAGACTTGAAGACATCACTATGTGGCTGCAGCTTTCCTGAGCTGTTGCTTCTTTTTCAATGGACCAACACCTATTTGACTTCAGTGATCATGGGAGATCAGACTGTACTTCATGGTATACATATATCTTCATATTGATTTTGAGACTGGTTCCACTGGGCCTTGTTCATGACTATGACAACTTTTTGCATGTAACTGCATTTGTATTTGCCTATTCATGGCCATGAAAAATAGTTTGATATATTTTCCACATGGATCTGCATTGTATTCTTGGTAGCCATGTATGCAAAGTCAATACATAATGTAATGAGCAATTGAGTTCATCCAACTGGTTCTTTACCACTCCACTTCTGGGTTATTTATAATGTATTTCTTCCATCACAGATACTCCTCTGATCTCACACATTAGGGGGAATCTGTTATAGCAAGATCTGCCTCACCATTATTATTTTGCATAGAGGGCCTTTTTTCCATTCCCCTATGCATACTTGTCATCTCTTTTTAATGAATCCAGAGATAAAAATATACATTTTTCCACATATACGCTCCCTATCAGTTATGCAAGATGCGTATATGGTGGCTTTTCCACTACAGCCCGCATACATCGGGATTTGTGCCAGAAAATAAAAAATGAGGTTGGGTTTCCATGTCACGATAGAAGATCTCTGATATTCTTCCTTCCATATACTGGAAACATTCTGACTCTGCCCTTCGGTTGCATTTTGGAGGCTATAAGAGCACAATTTTGAGCTATGGAAAAAAAGGAGAAAGCATTCAACTTTGAGAGCAAAGTTACTCTGGAGAAATTACTTCATATTGAGTTTGCATCCCTTTGTCCCTCATGTCTGAAAATAGTGTTCAGCCCCCAAGCTCTTTCCCTATTTTTGAGAGGACCGCATTGCCTCTTTCCTATGAGCTTGCTTTTGGTGGAGGATGGAAGTGGTGGAGACCCAGTTGGAAGGAACTTGGTTTCTTGGTTTCGAACCGTGCCGACACAGAAGTCTGTAATGTTGTCACTTCTGCTGATCAATTATTAATAGAAATACTCCTTTCCCATCCTATTGGTATCTTACAAATATATGATTATTATCCATGGGCATGTTTGTAATGTTTATTAATGGATTATGCTATTTGATGTGCTAACCCCATTTATATTATCACTATGTACTTTCTCTGCTTGTTTGTTGAGAAATTCTTACAGGTATAAAGCTTTGGGTCAAAGTGCTCAATGATGGAACATCATCAAACGTTAGACTGAGGAAGGCGTATTTCTTATTTAGCACATTAGTTTGTATAGAATATGATGGAATTGAGTTGATTTCTGCAGTCATACCTGTCTGTTGTGGTTTACCCTTAGCCATAGAGAGTTTTTCCCTCATAACATAAATGACAAATCCATTGGGGAGAGATCTTCCTTCTAAGGGTTGAATTACTTTTTCTTCTTACATTGCTCTTTTTCCTTTGTGTTTCTTGTCGTATCACTGCTTGACAAATTTTGTTGACTCCGGGTCTGAGTTTCAACCTTTTTTTCCCTTGCCTAGCCTTGTTTTGAAGTCTATAGACTCCTTTTCACTTGACAGTCGCGTATACATGCTTGTTGTCCCACTGCAAGCTGCGTATATACGCTATGTTCTCCTAAACAGATGCATATACCTTGTTTCCTTTCTTGGTTGCTTGGTTTGGTGGTTGCTGGGTAGGATTTGAAGATTGCTAAGCCTTCTTTGGACTCTGTAGTGCCTGTTGTGATTCACTAGGATGACAGGAAACCTATTCAGAGTTGAATTTTTGGGCATGGTCTTTCTCATTGTTTTTTATTTTTGATTTGTCCTTGTACTCTAGGTTGTTTGCTTGGCTGCTTGATATTCTGCTTGAGTTATTGTTTTTATGCATAGTAGAATTTATATATCAGGTTGCTTATCAGTCCATGCATTTTCTCTTTAGTATATTGAAAATACAAAAAAATAGGCATTTTGCATTGGTTGGCATTTTTTTCTTTGAACCTTTATCATTAGCTTAGTGCATTTAGTGAAAGGTTGCATTTTATTTTTGAATTGCCGAGTTGAAATTGAAAATTGCACTGTTTTTATACGCATATCATTCATTGAAAAGTTAAAGATAGACTTTGTCTTATATTCATATTTATTTTCTTGCAAAGTCATAACTTCTTGAGTTTCACCTCCATACCTTTTTGAGTAATCACAGCCAATAAAATTTACGCTTTAAACTAAAATTTATTAGTCACAATTTTATTTCTAGGGTGCACAAACTAGCCTAGGATTTAGTGCCTTGGAATACAATTTTGTGAGTAAACTTCTCCAAGGCTATTAAATCAACATACGTGTCTGAGATAGGGAGTTGAGAAGTCCATTGTATAATTGGTAATAGCAGGAGGCTCTGCTCACACCAGAGTTAAGCACAAGGTCGCGTGAATCTTGTTGAAGGGATAACCCCTGGATACTCACTTAGCGTTAGAGATATTTCTGTGGATTTATTCGTATTTGAAGATCTTGCTAGTATCCATACCTCTGTGAGAGGCGGTGCTTTCAAGGTTTCAGGCTTTGATACCTTACCCATATGGTAATCCAAACTTATGACTGTTCGCCTGTGCATCAGTTATACAGTGGTTGATTAGTTGCTTGACTTAGGTTTCTCATAGGTTACTTGCAGGGGTTATTCTACTTGTATGCTGAGTCAGATAGGGGTTGGACAACACACAACCTTTATGGAAGATTACCTCTCTAGAGGGATATAACCGACTGGTTTTTAAGCCTACGAGGGCCCTTATAACTGATTCTGTTACCTCCAAACTTTAGCGGGGAGTCTCAGGTCCCTCTTGGACGAGACATATAGTCTTTAGTGAGGGAGGCCACTCAACCACTTTAGCCCATATGCATGCATATTGGTCGTTTGAATTTTGGTATGCTCTTTGATTACTAGTTAGCCTTAGGAGTCTATACTGAGTCTTCATTATCATGGGACAGTGGAGTTCCTTTTGCTCCTTTGTTTGCTGCTACCACCCCCATGATGTCCACTCATTTCATGGGGATGTATCCTTCCGCTTCGCATTATGGTATGCAAAATTATTATACTCAGTCAACACCTGGGGTCTCCAATAATTTTTCTTATGGTATGCTCGATATGTCTTCGCACTTACCATCCTCTGTCTCACCTCCTTATGCAAATACAAGTTTTGGGTCTGGGGGCATGATGCCTCCTTCTTATCCCTCTTTGTTTGGTGGGAGTCATATCCTTCAAACATCTCTTATGGTAGGAGGTTGGAATATTCCTTCCTACGAGTCCACTATGCGAGAAGTAAGTGCCCAAATAGGCAATCATTCTACTTATTACACTTTGTCCACTCATCCTTCTTCCACTATGTCAGTTCCTATGAAATTTTTTCCCATGGAGGAACTTCGTCTGTCCTCTGGTATTTCATCCAGGGGGAGTTATTTTTATAGTATGGTCAACTCCCCTCACGAAGTCCCTTCATCTGGGGGAAACATATATCCTCACATGAGTAACCCTTGTCATGTTGCTTTCCCTTCGCAAGCGGCTTCCTCAGTGTCGATTCGCTTACAAACCTTTATGAATCAGTATGGAGGAGGATACTATCCTACCGAGCAGGGACATGGTGTAAGCCAGGATCCATCCTAGCCTGAAATTTCTTAGAACCAATCTTTCCATGCACCTTGGTCTCAAATGCCACAATTCACCACCTTCACAAGTCCAGTCACTGCGGGTCATACTAGCATTACATCACCAACCTCTGCTAGTCATGTTGGATATTGGTCAACAACCTCTACGAGTCATGTTGAATACCTACAACCAGCCACTGCAAGTCATGCTAGGGGCACAAGTCCAGTCACTGTGTTTCATACTGGCATGATATCACCAACCTCTACTAGTTATTTTGGATGTTGGTCGACAACCTCTGCGAGTCATGTTGAAGACTTGCAACCAGCCGCTGCAAGTCATGTTGGGGGCACATGTCTGGTCACTACTAGTGACATTGCACATGCATCACCAACCTCTACTAGTTATGTTGGGGATTCATCACCAACCTCTACCAGTCATGTTGGATATTTTCCACTAGCCTCTACGAGTCATGATGGGCGCATGTCACCAACCACTACAAGTTATGTTGGGGGCATTCATATGATCAAGAAGCCTAGATGTTTCAAACGTAGGGCCACATTCCTTTGCAGGACTTGCGAAGGAAATCACCCTTCTCATTTGTGTCCTACTACTACTGAGATACCAGAAGCTTGGTTCTCACTTGAGAGCCCTTCAGATTTTGAGTCATCTATGGTTTCCCCACACTCCATCATTTCTTTGGTTGATACAACCGTCATGCCGATGCAATCTTCAGTTGACACCCCTTTTCCTTTAGGGCTTGATGTGTCCTTTGACCTTGTTGTCTCACATCTCATTCAACTTCTACTCATGTTGATGCAATCTTCAACCAACAACTCTCCTACGTTCGGGGGTGATGCATCTCTTGACCTTGTTGTCTCGCATCTTGTTCAACCAACGGTTGTGTCTATGCAATCTTTGACTAACACATCTCCTATGTTTGGGGGTGATGCGCCTCTTGACCTTGTCGTCTCGCATCCTATTAAACCAATGGTCGAGGATCTAGTCGTATCGATGTAGCCTTCGATTGACCCCACTCTTCTCTTGGAGAGTGACAAGTCTAAGGAAGTTGTCGCACCAATGCAATTTTTGGTCGATCCCACTCTTCTAGTTTGGGTTCTATACCTTCTATGCCATGCCCTTAGAATTTCTATTACTTCACCTTCTGAAGAAGAGAGATTTTTACTCTTTATGAATTCTTTCCCTCCAAGTCTTGATGAGGTTCCCTTTGATTGGGATGGTCTTGTGACGTATCCAATGCCTCTGCCTATGTCTTTTCCAGGAAGAGACATTATTTGATATACCACATAGACGATACCCTCTGTTATCACTTTTTCCTCCTCGAATTGGAGAGCTTTGGGTCTTCCTGAGCTTGTGTTGGTTCTTCGTAAGATACTAACATTCTACCAAAGTCCAACACGGGAGCCTTGGCCTCCCTCGTGACTTTCCGCCTAGAATCTCCCAACGAGTCTGAGTTAAGCTCTTTTCCGACTCGTATAAAAACCAAAAATATTTCTGAGTGATATGTCCCTTTCACACTCATTAAAATTGGATTTGAAAGGTCACGAGTCTTAGTTAAGCTCTTTTCCAATTCATTATCAAAAATAGAAAAGATTACCGATTGAACTTGTCTTTTTCACACTCGTAAATTGGATTTGAAAAGACGTCTATTTGGCACAAGTTTACCCCTTTTTCACAGCAAGTAGACTAAAATATATAAAAAAGGACATTTTTTGGTGTTAAGTTGTGATTGCATCTCATGCCCTCGCTTGCAATATTGAGCCTTTAGCTAGTTCTCGCTTTGCGTTATAAACCTTTGCCTAAAAAGTTTTGCATCCTCAACCAAGCAGAGCCTTGTTTATATCCTTCACAATTTGACACCCTATACCCTATAGGGAACATCACCCTGAGTGTCCATCTCCCGCATGCATTTACTTTCATTGAGCATAGGTATGTTCCACTGCTGGAACTAGGTTTTGCTTATTTGCGACACTTGTTCCCTCCTCTGTATCATAGCATTCATTTGTTATGAAAAAACAAAAAACTATGGGCGGGAAGAGAGTAATATATTGTAATTGGAAGCAGTCGTGTCACCTTTGAACAGAGCACAAAGTTATTGAGTCCTTGCATCATCATAATTTTGGGTTTAGCATGGCCTTAGGAAGCTAATCTTGTTACAGAGTTTTCTCTACCGACTAGTTACTCTTCTAGTCCCTATAGAGAACATTATTGATGCCTCCTGCATCTAATATTCACATCCTTGAGTCTATGTTGTCAGAGTCCACCATATGTCTCATGCTCTTGTTCAAAGGAATTCTATCAACCTATGTCAGCCACTCCTCAAAAATATTGACTTTGCATGTCAGCCATACCCTCAGTTTGTCTCAGAATCACATGATACTATGGTCTAATCATGCTCCCTGGCCCTACTTTCATGATCGATAGGTCACCTTGAAACTAGCAATTGACACTTCATCACTGGCCATTGACTGGGTGGTTTCCCTTGTGTTCGATGGTAAGACATCTATTCACACTTTGGGATTCGTGCAATGTCTTGGATGCCATTAGCCTTATTGGTGGTTTCCTCACCTTGTAAGTAGTTTTCATCATTGGCTTCTATTCAAAGGGTCTTTTTCGTGTACCGCTTGCATTTGGCACACGCGAAAGATGCACAGGGTTGTTGGTTTATGAACATGTTCTTTGTCCGATCTTCACCAAATCATGAAGCTCCTGCTTTGTTCCTTGTGGTGACTGATGAGTGATGCCTCAATGCTCTCCCTTCAGCGAGTCTCTTTCCATCGACTTCATCTCATATATTCTGGATATGGGACCTAGATTTTTATGAGTACCTTGAGGCTTGCAGTCATTAGTGGCAGGCTCTCTCACCATTGATAGATGGGAATACATCAATGTCTCTTGATCAATGGATTTCTCAAGTGTTGGACACCGACTCCTTTATTCACACTTAAAGAAATGTACTCGGTGCCTTGATACCTACTTTCATTAATGGTAGGTTATCTCACATTTGTTAACGGTATATGTTGTAGGCGCCACCCAGGGCATGCCCGCAACCACCAGGATCCTCTCTTCCCCTCAGACCGAAGAGTTTTCACTACCTCTTCTGATCCCTTATCGGAATCTGTCTGCACCCACAGGATGCTCTCTCGGGGATCTCCCCTTGCCGTATCGGGATATCGGACCTCGCTGTGTCGTGAGTCCTGCGCTTGTGGATTCGGGTCCCACAATTCCCCGAAACCCGATGGAGTATCCACTTCGCGCCTTTCTCGTATCCTGTCGGGAGATTCCCTATCAAAAAATCGGCCTTTTCATTGTCAAGAGTTACTCCCTTTGTGAATCCCTGATTCTCGCTGCGATGGCGCTTCCGCTACATCCTTAGATCCTCTAGCTATCCTTCCATATGTGACCGCTATCCTCAAGACCACGGTCCTTATTCCTTATCAGACTTTCAGAATTCGCGAGTTTACACTGCGAGGAACTCGCGCCTTTGGAATCTCTGATCCCCGACTTCTGATGCCACCTGTCTTTTGCTCCCTAATGTCTGAACCCCACACTCCCGTGGTGATCTCACGCCACGTGTCTTCGCAATGATCAATGGCTCCAGTTGCATCGGGAAATCGCTAGTCACGATTTCAACAGGCATAAAACCCCTGTCTCCACAAAACCCGATTCCCTGATGAGCCAAATCTCGATGGCTCTTGGGCTCCTCCTTGGCATGCTTAGGGATAACATGCACGTAATTATTCTGAGATCTAACGGCTAGCGGGATTTCACAAGGCTCCTCTGCGAGTCCTAACCGTTGATCCCTCCCCTTCAAGGACTCCTTCCGATTCTAAAGCTCCTTCCTTCTCGAACTTTCTTCGAATTGTCTCCTGAGTTCTCCTCCACGGTATCACGAACGATCTATCCCCCCTGAGCTTGTCAACTCTAATTCCTTCAGAGACTTTGTGCACACTCTTCGTGTTCGACCTTCAACAACTCCCAAAGTGTTGAGTCTTTCAGACTCTGTGCAATTCTGGCAACAGTCGTCTCTACCTTCTCCTGCTCAGATTTTCTACTGAGACTCCAAACTTCACCCGTGCTCTTTTCACATAGCTCCCACGACAACCCTATAACTCTGGTTGAATGAGAATAAGTGTTTAACTATTGAGCCTTCATCAATGCACTCTATGCAGATGAATTCAACTGCACTCTATGCAGGAATCTCCTGGCTCAGATAGAGAAACAATTGAAACTTATTCTCTTCTCTCTCTCTCAGACTTCAGTTTGAAACCCTGAAATCACATACACAACATATTCAAAGAAAATGTATGACCAGAAATTAGACATTCATGAGCACATAGATAATATACACAAAGAAAACAACACCAGACATGAATTTGAATCAAAGGCTCTCTTCCATTAACTCAAATCTGTACATGGGTGTTCTTCACGATTTCTCTGCTTGCTCTCTTCTCTTCTGAATGCTTCTGAATTCTCAATAATGTTACAATGTACAAAGGAGGGTGTCTATATCCGTTTTCCCTCTTGGACTCTATGCTATCAAATCTACAATTAAATTCTACCTACCAGCATTAACTATTTTAAATGTCGTCTATCTACCTAAGGACGAGAGCTTAAAGGCTCAAGGTCCCCTTTACAATACAAGTGTGCCGTCTCTTAAATGAACCATTTAAGATCATGTAACAGTTCAAAGTATTTCAAAATGTGTGCTAGCTTGCTTAGTTGTCTTCCGCTCGATGTGCTGGCTCGCTTGTCTTGGCAATGCTCCACGATGAGTTGGCGATGCTCCTGCATCATACTCCTCGGCTTGAAAACTTTCATGGGCTCCTGTCCATGAGATCCTGCATGGTCTGCCCATGCTGTTGAATAACTATTTCTATCTCCTAGCTGGCATCCTCCACTGGGTGTTTTTTCCACTTCACTAGATATTCGAAGTACTGCTTTCGTCTGGTTTTCTTACCCGCTCGCTTATCCAGTATGCACTCCATCTGTGGCTTCTCTGCAACTGGTAATTTCTTTGTCCACTCAACCACTAGTTTCTCAGCTCCAATTTCTGCTTCTCTAGCCCTGTATGGGTATAAATCTGAAACATTAAATATCGGAGATATCCCGATGCCATCCGGCAATTCAATTTCGTATGAATTCTCTCCAAATTTCTTTAGGACCTTGCATGGCCCAATTTTCTTCATTTTTAATTTGTTATATGTTCCCCTTGGGAACCTTTCCTTTCTCAAGTGTGCCAGAACCAGATCGCCAACTTCAAACTGAAGTTGTCTCCGATGCTGATCTGCTCTGCACTTGTACTCCTGATTTGTTTCCAGCAATCGCTGCTTCACCCTGTCGTGAAGTTCCTCCATCACCTCTGTGAATTCTTCAGCGCTTGCGCTGATAGTAGCAGTCTGCTCTGACACCCTGAGTTCAGATACTCCTCTCAGCTTCCTGCCATATACAATTTCAAATGGACTTTTACCTGTGCTTCTGTTCACGGAATTGTTGTAAGCAAATTCTACTTGTGCCAACACATTGTCCCAACTGTTGTGGTGCTCTGTCACCAGGCTTCTCAACAAATCTCCCAGACTCATGTTTACAACCTCTATTTGCCCATCCGTCTATGGATGATAGGTAGAACTAAACGCCATATTAGTTCCTAGCTTCTTCCATAGCGTCCTCCAAAAATGCCCCATGAATTTGGTATCCCTATCCGAAACAATACTTTTTGGCAATCCATGGAGTCGAATGACCTCCCTGAAAAACAAGGTCGCGATGTGAGTCTCATCACTGGTCTTCTGGCATGGGATGAAGTGTGCCATTTTTGAAAACCTGTCAACCACCACAAAGATGGAATCAACCCCTCTCTGCGTTCTCAGCAGTCCTAATACAAAATCCATGCTCATTGCCTCCCATGGCCTCTCTGGTATGGGCAATGGCTGGTAAAGACCTGCATTCTATTTTCGGCCCTTCGAGTATTGACAAATCCTGCACCTGTTAACAAATCGTTTGACATCTGCTCGCATGCTTGGCCAAAAATACGATTCGCTCAGCTTTGCGAATGTTTTATCGTGGCCAAAATGTCCTGCTAGGCCTCCGCTGTGTTTCTCCTTTAACAAATTCTCCCTCATGGAGCAGTTTGGAATACATAGTTGATTGCCTCTGAACAACAATCCCTCCTGGATCATGTAGTCTATCCATGGGCTCCGATCCCTGAGAACCGGATTCTCAGCCACCTCGTATGCCTCTGCAAAGTCTGCATCACCTGCGTACATGTCCCTCAGGTTTTCAAAACCCAATGTCTTGATTCGGAACTCCTGCAATAGCAAACATTTCCTGCTCAAAGCATCAGCCACTTTGTTAGCAGTTCCTGAAATGTGTTTGATTACAAATGTAAAATTCTACATATACTCTACCCATTTAGCATGTTTCTGATTCAACTTATCCTATTGACTCACAAATTGTAAGGCATGATTATCATTGTACAATACAAATTCCTTTGGGATCAAGTAATGCCTCCACTTCTTTAATGCCTGGATGATGGCATAAAATTCCTTATCATACGTGGAGTATTTCAGCTTTGTGTCATCCAGCTTCTCGCTGAAATATGCAACTGGCCTGTCCTCCTGACTCAAGACCGCTCCTATGGCATATCCGCTCGCATCACATTTCACTTGAAATGTCTTCTTGAAGTCCAACAACACCAACACTGGTTGCTCTATTATCTTCCGCTTCAACAGATTGAAGCTTTTCTTAGCCTCTGCTGTCCAATGAAAAGTTTTATGTCGCTTTTTCACTATGTCCATCATTGCCGTGCTAATCCCACTGAAATTTCGAATGAACTTTCGGTAGAAACTAGCCAAACCATGGAAACTCCTCACCTCAAAAACATTTATGGGTGATTGCCAATTTTTAATCACTTCCACCTTGCTTGGATCCATTTTCAATTCATTCACCGAAATGACGAATCCCAAGTAAATGAGCTCTGTTTTCATGAACGAAGATTTCTTCATGTTTATCAACAGCTTCTCCTGCTGTAGCTTTCTCATCACAGCGGCCAAATGTTTTAGATGTTCAGCCTTCATCTTGCTGAAAATCAGTATATCATCCAGATATACGACAACAAACTTGTCGATGAACTCCTTCAGGACTTCGTTCATCAGCCTCATGAATGTGCTCGACGCATTTGTCAAGCCAAACGACATGACCAACCATTCATACAAAACTTCATTTTTTTTGAAAACTATCTTCCATTCATCACCTTCCCTCATGCGAATCTGATGATATCCACTTTTCAGATCAATTTTTGAAAAATAATTTGCCCCACTCAGGCAATCCATCAGATCATCCATTCTCGGCAGTGGAAATCTGTACCTGATGGTAATTTTGTTTATTGCCCTCGAGTTGGTGCACATTCTCCAGCCTCCGTCTTTCTTCGGACTAAGCATGGTTGGAACAACACACGGACTTAGGCTTTCTCTGACCAGTCCTTTATCCAACAACTCCTGTACCTACTTCTTAACCTTCTCGTTCTCCTGAGGCATTAATCTATACGCAGCCTTGTTTGGAAAACTTCTCCCTGGTATGAGATCAATGTAATGACTCACACTTCTCATCGGTGGCAACGAATGAGGTAATTCGTCCAAGATGATGTCAGCGAACTCCTCCAGCAGTTCCTGAATCTCAACTGGTAAGTCATCCACTTTCGTGCTAGTCAGGACAATTCTTGGTTTCCTGACCACAAAGAGTTGTCGATCTTCCTTCTTCTCCATCTCTGTGAGAAGCTCCTTCCCACTCATGAGAAGTATGGTGTTGCTTACTTCCGGTTTCACTTCTTTATCCTTTATCGGAAGCAACGTATGGGTTCTCCCATTCTTCTCTAAAGTATATGTGTCCATTCTTCTGTCATGAATCACACTTCGATCATATTGCCATGGTCTACCCAATAACAAATGACATACGTCCATGGGGATAACATCACAGAGAATTTTATCATTATAACCCCCTATTTTGAATTCAACTAAACACTGTTTAGTGACACTTACCTGGTGTCCTTTCTATAGCCATGAAACCTTATATGGGCTGGGATGATCAGTTGTCTCCAGCTCCAGCTTTCCCACCATCTTGGTCGAAATGAGATTATCAGTGCTACCACTATCCACAATGACCTTGCATTTTCTGTCCTTGGTCTTGCATGTGGTTCTGAAAATTCTGGTCCTCTGAGCTGCGTCCTCCACCTCCTTCTCGGGTGTTAAGAGAACTTTTTGCACCGTCAGTGACCTTCCACTTCCTGTACCATCATCATTCTCAAAATCACGCTTCTTCGCTTCAATGATGTCAGCTTCTCCTCCATCCCTTTTTCTGTCTGGACAATCAACTTCTTTATGTCCATCCTTTCCACATGTGAAACATGTGATGATTCCACCTTTGCCTCTTCCTCTACCTTGCTCTCTGGTACGAGGAAAAGTGTCTGCATCAGCGTAATCTCCTCGCTGCTCGTATTGCTATCTCCTTGGCTCAGCATATGTTTGCCTCTATTGTGAGGTTCCACCTCTCTCAATCTTACCCTGAGGTCTCTTCCATTCCTCCTTGGGCTTCTGAGTTCTTTCTTGGGCAACTGCCTTACCCCTCGGCTGACTCCTACCTCACCCTCGCTGACCTTGCTTACAGCTCAGCTTCTCCTCGGCTTTCAGAGCCATCTGGTAAGCATCCTCAACCGTTCTGATGGTCGCCATGCTTAATTCATCTTGAATTTCATACCTCAGGCCATTCAAATACCCGACCACTTTCTCATCCTCGCTCTCCCGATGACTTGCTCAGATATTGAGCTTGTAAAACTCCTCGATATACTCTTTTACCATCATCAACTTCTGTCTCAGGTTCTACATTCTCCTGAACAGATTAATTTGGTAGTCCCTTGGGATGAACTTTGCTTTCATCATAGCAATCATTCGATCCCAACTTTTGATCTTTTTTTCCCTTTGGAATGCTTATCTGCCTGTAGCTTGTCCCACCACAATGCTGCATGTCCCTTCATTTTCGTGACAGCATGTCTTACCTTTTTATCTTCCTCGATATCTTCATAATCGAAGTAGGTGTCAAGAGATCGGATCCAATCCAACAGCTCTTCTGCATCCAGACTCCCTTCGTAGACTGGAATATTCATTTTCGTCTTCGAACTCATCCTGGCAATAGCTTTAATCAACCGTTCGGTTGATGCATCTCCTGCTGCGACCTCTTCTTCGTGTCCAGCTTCCTCTTCAACTTCGGAGTCACTCAAATCTCCAGTATTCGGTGTGCGTCTTTGTGCTGCTTCCATATCTTCCATTCTGGCATGAAGATTTCGTATTTCCCTCTCCATTTCTACGTTCTGTCCTTGGCTACTTCTTTCTCTGGACAGTTCCCTTTCCCCCTCTGGATTGGGTGATTGCCTACCCCTTCTCGGTGGCATGGTGAAATTCTTCCTTCTCTCTATTGCAGAAAACAAAGAGCTTAATAAGCTCTGATACCACTCTGTTGCAGGCACCACCCAGGGCACGCCTGCGACCACCAGGATCCTCTCTTCCCCTCGGCCCGAAGAGTTTTCACTACCTCTTCTGGTCCCTTATCAAAATCTGTCCACACCCACAGGATGCTCTCTCGAGGATCTCCCCTTGCCGTATCGGGATATCAAACCTCGCTGTGTCGCGAGTCCTGCGCTTGCAGATTCGGGTCCCATAATTCCCCGAAACCCAATGGAGTATCCACTTCACGCCTTTCTCGTATCCTATCAGGAGATTCCCTATCGGAAAATCGACCTTTTCATTGTCAAGAGTTACTCCCTTCATGAATCCCCGATTCCCAATTTGCGATGGTGCTTCTGCTATATCCTTAGCTCCTCCGGTTATCCTTCCGTATGTGACTGCTATCCTCAAGACCACAGTCCTTATTCCTTATCGAACTTTCAGAATTCGCGAGTTTGCACTACGAGGAACTCGCGCCTTTGGAATCTCCGATCCCCGACTTTCGATGCCACCTGTCTTTTGCTCCCTAATGGCTGGACCCCACACTCTTGTGGTGATCTCATGCCACGTGTCTCCACAATGATCAACGGCTCCAGTTGCATTGGGAAATCGCTAATCATGATTTCAACAGGCATAAAACCCCTGTCTCCACAAAACCCGATTCCCTGATGAGCCAAATCCCGATGGCTCTTGGGCTCCTCCTCGACATGCTTAGGGATAACCTGCGCGCAATTCTTTCGATATCTAACGGCTAGCGGGATTTCGCAAGGCTCCTCTGCGAGTCCTGACCATTGATCCCTCCCCTTCAAGGACTCCTTCCGATTCTAAATCTCCTTCCTGCTCGAACTTTCTTCGAATCGTCTCCTGAGTTCTCCTCCACGGTATCACGAAGGATCTATCCCCCATGAGCTTGTCAACTCTGATTCCTTCAGAGACTTTGTGCACACTCTTCGTGTTCGACCTTCAACAACTCCCAAAGTGTTGAGTCTTTCAGACTCTGTGCAATTCTGGCAACAGTTGTCTCTACCTTCTCCTACTCAGATTTTCTACTGAGACTTCGAAATTCGCCCATGCTCTTTTCACACAGCTCCCATGAAAACCCTATAACTCTGGTTGAATGAGAATAAGTGTTTAACTATTGAGCCTTCTATGTGGATGAATTCAACTGCACTCTATGCAAGAATCTCCTGGCTCAGATAGAGAAACAATTGAAACTTATTCTCTTCTCTCTCTCTCAGAATTCAATTTGAAACCCTGAAATCACATACACAGCATATTCAAAGAAAATGCATGACCAGAAAGCAGACATTCATGAGCACATAGATAATATACACAAAGAAAACAACACTAGACATGAATTTGAATCAAAGGCTCTCTTCCATTAACTCAAATCTGTACATGGGTGTTCTTCACGATTTCTCTACTTGCTCTCTTCTCTTCTAAACGCTTCTGAATTCTCAATAATGTTACAATGTACAAAGGAGGGTGTCTATATCCATTTTCCCTCTTGGACTCTATGCTATCAAATCTACAATTAAAATCTACCTACCAGCATTAACTATTTTAAATTTCGTCTATCTACCTAAGGACGAGAGCTTAAAGGCTCAAGGTCCCCTTTACAATACAAGTGCGCCGTCTCTTAAATGAACCATTTAAGATCACGCAACAGTTCAAAGTATTTCAAAATGTGTGCTGGCTTGCCCAGCTGTCTTCCGCTCGATGTGCTGGCTCGCTTGTCTTGGCAATGCTCCACGATGAGTTGGTGATGCTCCTGCATCAGTATATCTCAATGACCAGTAATAAAACGATGTCTCATCGTGTTCGACCTCAACTCCTTTATTCACATGACGTAGACTTGCACCTTGGTGGATTGTGTATAAGACTTGAAGACATCACTATGTGGTTGCAACTTTCCTAAGCTGTTGCTTCTTTTTCATTGGACCAACACCTATTTGACTTCAGTGATCATGGGAGATCAGATTGTACTTCATGGTATACAAATATCTTCAGATTGATTTTGAGACTAGTTCCACTAGGCCTTGTTCGTGACTATGACATCTTTTGGCATGTAATCGCATTTGTATTTTCCTATTCATGGCCATGAACAATAGTTTGATATATTTTCCACATGGATCTGCATTGTATTATTGGCAACCATGTATGCAAATTCAATACATAATGTAATGAGCAATTGAGTTCATCCAGCTGGTTCTCTACCACTTCACTTCTAGGTTATTTATAATGTATATCGTCCATCGCAGATAATCCTTTGATATCACACATTAGGGGGCATCTGTTATAACAAGATCTGCCTCACCATTGTTATATTACATAGAGGGCCTTTTTTCCATTCCCCTATGCATACTTGTCATCCCTTTTTGATGAATCCAGAGCTAAAAATATACATTTTTCCACATATACGCTCCCTATCAATTATGGAAGATGTGTATACACTGGCTGCTCCATTACAGTCTGCGTACATCGGGATTTGTGCTAGAAAATACAAAATTAGGTCAGGTTTCCATGTCACAACAGAAGAGCTCTGATCTTTGGCCTTCCATATACTGGAAACATTCGGACTCTGCCTTTCGGTTGCATTCTGGAGGCTATAAGAGCACAATTTCAAGCTATGGAAAAAAA
The DNA here is from genome assembly GCA_010110895.2 of Picea sitchensis. Taxonomy (NCBI): domain Eukaryota; kingdom Viridiplantae; phylum Streptophyta; class Pinopsida; order Pinales; family Pinaceae; genus Picea; species Picea sitchensis. The sequence continues at coordinate 95,477 of SNQJ01S0035021.1, forward strand.
GGAGAAAGAATTCAACTTTGAGAGCAAAGTTACTCTAGAGAAATTACTTCATATTGAGTCTGCATCCCTTTGTCCCTCAAGTCTGAAAATAGTGTTCAACCCCCAAGCTCTTTCCCTATTGTTGAGAGGACCTCATTGCCTCTTTCCTATGAGCTTGCCGTTGGTGGAGGATTGAAGTGGTCGATACCCAGTTGGAAGGAACTTGGTTTCTTGGTTTTGAACCATGTTGACATGGAAGTCTGTAACGTTGTCACTTCTGTTGATCAATTATTAATAGAAATACTCCTTTCCCGTCCTATTAGTATCTTGCAAATATATGATTATTATCCATGGGCATGTTTGTAATGTTTCTTAATGGATTATGCTATCTGATGTGCTAACCCCATTTATATTATCACTATGTACTTGCTCTGCTTGTTTGTTGAGAACTTCTTGCAAGTATAAAGCTTTGGGTTAAATTTCTCAACGGTGGAACATCATCAAATGTTGGATTGAGGTAGGCCTCTTTCTTATCTAGCACATTAGTTTGTATAACGTATGTTGGAATTGAGTTGATTTATGTAGTGATACCTGTCTGTTGTGTTTTACCCTTGGCCATAGAGAGTTTTTCCCTCGTAACATCTTGGTTGTTCCTAGGAGTCCTCAATTCTCCCTGGATTCATGTATCCTCTTGTTCTCTTACAAATATCATTGTGCACAATTATTTTCTATCCCTATCACTCTTTTTTCAGCCAATCACACTTGGCCACTTAACATTTTTTGTCATACTATGTTGATATTAATCTTCAACATTCATCTATTACCTGTGTCCCTCTTACCCGACACATACATGACTAATTACATTTCTAGCCATGCTCTTTTATTGACTTTTGGATCTTCAACATCAATTACTTTACTGGACCAAACCAATTCAACTTGCTCACTTTGAACATTTTAGTTCTTATGTTGCTTGTACCATTCACTTCTCCTTCCATATTCAATTTTATCTCAACTTGACTTTCATAGTCAAATTTTAAGCATACTATACTGATGTACATGTGACTTGCTCTCCTTCTAGATTCGTAAGGATTACCTTGGAGTAATCAACATTACCTTTATCTAGCACCATGAGATCTAGTGATGCTTCTGGCCTCCTGGAGTAAAGCCAATGGATCCTTTTAACTTGAGATGGGTTCTCCCAGGGACCATTTCTTTTTCATACTAATTCAAAATTAGAACCATTTTCTTCTTCATGGTTCCTTATGGATTTTTCCTCGGAATAATCACCTCCATGCTTGAATCCTCTTGACGTGTCATCCTCAATGAACTTTGGGAATGCATTCAAAACCTTTGGAATGCTCTAACAATCCTTTTTTATTGTTTCCAAACCTCTTGGAGTACTGCCATGCACTCCTATTAACTTGACATCCACCTCATGATATCTTCTTTCATTATCTTAAGATGTTCAAGGACTTAACTCAGTCCTAGATGTTAAATTTTAAATTAA
>SNQJ01S0035022.1:9130-25890 GCA_010110895.2 Picea sitchensis
CGATACTCTCCTAGATGTATTTTTAAGTCACTCTCTCCCATACTTTGTAATGTCCTCTTCCAATTGACCGTGATGGGGGGGTGACTCAATAGCCTATACAACTTCCATAGGCTATAGTCAACAAGGAAAAAGGGAGTCAAGGAGGTGTCACTAGGGTAAAAGATTGGCAAACCCTAAAAGTGACATTAAATAAAATAAATAATTATATTTAAATGGAGTTGGAGGAAAAAGATTTGATTTGGTCAAAATTGGGGAAATATCTAGAAGGTCCAAAGGAAGGATAAATAGAAGAGCAACCCTTCCCCTTGTCATTATTATTTGATATCTCATTGAGTGTTCTTGTAGCCAACGTTTTTGTTGGGGTTTCGAGTAAAACGATTTCATTGCAAGTTTAGTTTCGGTGGTGCAATATCCACCCTAGCTAGACAAAGTCGGGAATTCATCTGGAGTCCTCTTCGAGTTCCTTGTGGTACTTTATTCTATTTTGGAGAGAGTTGGAGGTATATCAGTCGACATGAGGAGTTTACGGTAAGTTTCAGAAAAGATTCCATTCTCGAAATCTGTAGGTATCAGAGGGTTTCATGTAGTCGTAGCAGAAGGCATCCCCTCAGGTTGATTAAGGGTCATCACGCAAGGCCCTGCGAGACACCCTAGAAGCATCTCGCGAGGACCCATGTAGATTGGGGTTTGCAGCAGATCGGGTCTGTGAAGGTGTCTGTTGAGTTCGAAGGGCTGCCATAAGAGCAGGCATCACTAGAGTAGAACAACGGAGGGCTTGGAAATCCTCGGGCTTCATAGATTGGCATCATTCCAGGTTTTTTTGTGTGTTTTTGTAGTAGATTGTGATGCTACCTGGCAGCCATTAGTTTGTGTGCTTAGTAGTAATATGCAGTTGTTATTACAACCATTAGTTATCATTGTACTACTTCTGGGAACTTCCACCCATAATAAGATATCATGGTTATCTCCTCTAATCTTGTGTAATGGATGTTTTCTATTTGTTTGATAATATTTCTCATTGAGTAAACTATTTTATAAGAAGTTAACAACACATTCACTTAAGAAGAAGAAATAATTTGGGGCAGAAGCATAAAATCTCCATTTTGCCTAGTTGGGGACATTACATTGGTATCAGAGCAGGTGATTTTGCCAGCTTGTGACTACATTAATGCCTAGAAGAAAAGGGTGAGGAGGGAAAACCTCTCGATAGTCACCGGAAAAAGAAACAAAAGTAAATCACACAAAGTCAGAGCCAAAAGGAGGCATAGAGGACCATGGTGAAGACAGAGTCTCACGACTATTGGAATCCATGGTCAATGAGTAGCAACAAATGGCCACTGAGCAATGACAGTTGACACGATTCATGTCACGGTTCCTTACCAAGACTGAAGCAAATCAAAACCCTAGAGGATCCAATGGGAACTAGTTAGAGGGCAGCCATAGAGGAAGTGGATCTTATGCAACAGGCAGTAATAACCACACCCCGACCCAAGGCATGAGCCTAAAGATCCCTAGGCCGTTATTGCCATAGTTCCTGACAGAGCAACCTATGGAGGCACCAGAGAAACTAGATCAAGGGTTTGATATTAACACCTCATATAGGGAGTACGAGACAATACATGAAGATATCTGGGAGAAATTTTCCTATAGAGACTTATGCGATATTAAACATAAATATGGTTTGAAGGAGGGGAACAAGGGAGCACAGATCCCACAGAACTTTGATCTCATGTGCAAGGTGGGAAGGTTGATTATTCCACCCTTTGATGGATCTGTAAAGAGCACGGTCAGGGCTTGGGTACATAAGTTGGATACTTTTCTCCAACCTGATCCAATGACCGAAGTCGAAGTAATTGAGTATGCCAACATTCACTTGGAAGGAGAAGCCCACGAATGGTTGTACCATGGGTTGGTGACATTAGGGTACACAAACATCACTTCATATGTGGACTTCACTCAGAACTTGATGGACAAGTTTGACCAGAAGGACCCTGAGATACATTTCAGGGAGTTGGCACAACTAAAATAGACAGGCACACGAGAAGCATACATCGCATATTTTCACAGGATGGAAATTATGGTGACAAATATCTCTAAACAGAGGTTGGTGATGCTATTCATGGAGGGTCTAGTTGAACCCCTAAGAGGATGGGTGAAGGCCTTTAGGCCAACCACATTGCATGAAGCCATCATGAGAGGTCAGGACATGAAGGATGTAGTAAAAAAGAAGGTATCGATGAAATCCTTCATCCCTTGAGGAGGTAAGGAGACAAGGCTTCCACATAAGTCATGGTCAAGGAAGGACAAGATGAATGAGGAGACTCGAAGAGAACTAAGGAGGAAGAGATTTGCTTCATTTGCAAAGATTTGTGGGAACCATGTCATAGATGTATGGGAAAAGGTAAGGTCCATTACATCGAGGTAGTTTTCGACGAGGAGGAAGAAGGTGTTGGACAAGATAATGATGAGCCATCGCAGAGGGTTATGACATTGGTGGACGGTGGGGCCACCCACAACTTCATTGATGTCACACTTGTCACCAAGAGAAAGATCCCTATGGAGAATTTTGAAGGATTCAATGTGGTAGTAGTGAATGGGTACAACATGATGTGTACTCAGGGGATCAGGGAACTGGAAGTAACCTTGGGAACTACATGTTGATCGACGAATTTTACATCGTGGATTTAGCAGATACTTACGTGGTGCTAGGAGTTCAATGCCTATACTCTTTGGGAGATATATGCATGAATTATAAGGACATGAGGATGGATTTCTAGGACAAGGATGGGCAACAATTTGTCCTGAGAGATATGTCAATAGGTGCCCCAGGATCATGTCTAACCAATGCATGGAGGAACTTTTTAGACACAGGGACGTGCTTGTGCAGTAGAGTGCTTGATCACTATGGAGAAGCCATCACAAGAATGCCAACATTACCCGTGGATATTCAGGCATTACTTGGAAAGCATGAGAGAGTGTTTGAACCATTGACAACATGGAAACCACCCAACAAAGGATTTGAGCATGTCATTGAGCTAGAAGAGGGGTCAAACCCTGCCATCAACACTCCCTACAGGCATCCCAAGAGATTCAAGGATAAAATAGAAAAAGCCATAAAGGAGCTGCTAGATATGGGACACATTTAGCCTATTTCTAGTCATTTTCACCTCGTCAATTGTATCGGTGAAGAAGAAAGATGGTACTATGAGGATGTGCATAGGCTACATGGCACTAAACAAGAAGACCATCAAAAGCAGATACATGATACCCCAAATTGATGAGCTGATCGATGAGTTGCATGGGGAAATGTACTTCTCAAAGGTTGATTTGCGACCAGGATACCACCAGATCCGGGTCAGGGAGAAGGATATCCATAAAACAACATTCATGTGTCATTATGGGCACTACGAGCTCTTATTCATGCCCTTCTAGTTGACCAACGCACCCTCTACCTTTCAGTTATGCATGAACCATATCTTCAACAAATAGTTGAGGAAATTTTTACTAGTGTTCTTTGACGATATTCTCATCTACAACATAACCAAGGAGGAACACCTGAAGCATGTGGACGAGATTCTCACCATTATGGAAGAACATACACGCTTTTCCAAAGAGGTAAAGTGTGAGTTCGGTTTGATAGCGATCCTCTATCTAGGGCACACAATCGATGTTGAAGGAGTAAATTTGCATCAGGAGAATATTGAGACCATCTTAGACTGGCCCACCCCCATAACACTCACAGATCTACAAGGATTCTTCAGGATATGTAGCTATTATAGGTGCTTTGTGAAAGGATTTTCACAATTGGCGGCACCATTAACGGACCTCACCAAGAAGGGAGAATTCTGATGGTTAGAGGATGCACATATGGCATTCGACAAAATGAAGAGGGTCATGAGTACTTGCCCAATATTGGCACTTCCATATTTTACGCGGCCTTTTGTCCTAGAGTGTGACGCATCCAGTGAAACGATAGGGGAAGTATTGATGTAGGACCGACATCTGATAGCTTTTGAGAGTAAGAAGCTAAGGGATCTTGAGAGGCTCTACTCTATCTATGATAGGGAAATGTTGTCCATCATGCATGCATTGGCCAAATTCAAACAATACTTGTTAGGAGGGTGCTTCGTGGTTCGAACTGACCACAAAAACTTGATATATTTCTTAGAGTAGTGGGACCTGAATGAGAGATAGAAAAAATGGGTGAGCAAGGTACAAGCATATGATTTCAACATTGAATATGTTGAGGGGAAGAAGAATATAGTTGCTCACGCCCTATCCAAGAGACCTGCAACCTTCTCTATGACTGAGATCTCAGTAGACTGGAAGTCCATTTTCTTGGTGGAATACTCCAATAGTACTTTCTCTTGTGAGTCGATGGAGGGAAGTATCTAGGATGACAGGTACATGATAGTAGACAACATCATCTACTATAAGGACAAGATATATCTTATCTCTGAGTTCACACTCAAGGATAATATTTTCAGGGCAACACATGATGCACCACTGGTAGGGCACCAGGGGTATCTAAAAACCTACAGGCAGGTTAGGGAGAGATTCTCATGGAAGGGTCTCAAAGGGGATGTGCTTCGTCATGTGAGGGAATGCATGACTTGTCGGTGGAACAAATCATAGTTCAAACATCTTGCAGGACTACTCCAACCCTTACCGATCCCATAACAAAATCGAGAAATCATCTCCATGGATTTCATCACAGGATTACCAAGGTGCAGGGCAAGGACTGTATTTACGTGGTAGTGGTCAGGTTGACTAAATATGCACACTTCTTTTCTATTCCTCTATAGTACAACACATCTCAGGCAACACATTTATTCTCTAGGGAGGTGTTCAGACTCCATAGCCTTCCAAGGAACATAGTTAGTGACCGCGATAACAAGTTTGTCGATGCATTTTGGCAGGAGTTGTTTAGGTTATCTGGGACAGATTTGACACCTAGCACTAGCTATCATCCCCGTAGAGATGGGAAAACTGAGTTAGTCAACAAATGGATCAAGGGGTACTTGAGGAACTATGTATCAGGGCAACAACGAGCATAGATAAAATGGTTGCATCTTGGTGAGCATTGTTACAACACCACTCATCACATGTCCATTGAGATGAGCCCATTCAGGGCATTGTATGGATACAATGCTCCATCTTTTTTGGATTTGGCATTTGGAGAGAGCAGAGATCCTAAGGCGAAGGACTGCTTACAGGAAATTCAGGACATCTTAAGAGTCCTGAAGGAAAATCTGGAGGCTGCACATAATTAGCAGAAAATGTATGCAGACAAAGACAGGGTAGAATGCAACTTTGAGGTTGGAGATCTTGTCTTTCTCATATTAATTCCATACAGACAGTCGTCGTTGAAGAGGAGTGGTGTAGAGAAGCTTAAGCCTCACTTTTACGAACCCTACAAGGTGATCAAGAGAGTTGAGGAAGTAGCATACGAGTTGGAGCTACCGAAGGGCAACAAGATTCACAATACCTTCCATGTATCCTTCCTCAAAAAGGCATTGGGACAATAGGTCACTCCATCGACAAATCTTCCTCCACTAGATGAGGAAGGCCAGTTGGTTCTATCCCCTGAGAGGATAGTTGACGAGATGGAACAAAGACTTAGGAGCACGGTCATTCGAGAGTATTTGGTTGTATGGAGAGGATTTCCCATAGAAGATGCTACTAGGGAAGGGTAACGGATCTTACAACACCCTGATCTGGAATTGCTTCAGGACAAGCAATCTTGGGAAGGGAGGATTGTAATGTCCTCTTCCAATTGACCGTGATGGGGGGTTGACTCAATATCCTATACAACTTCCACAAGCTATAGTCAACAAGGAAAAAGGGAATCAAGGAGGTGTTAGTAGGTTAAAAGATCGACAAACCCTAAAAGTGACATTAAACAAAATAAATAATTATATTTAAATGGAGTTAGAGGAAAAAGATTTGATTTGGTCAAAATGGGAGAAATATCTAGAAGGTCTAAAGGAAGGATAAATAGAGGAGCAACCCTTCCCCTTGTCATTATGATTTGATATTTTATTGAGTGCTCTTGTAGCCAATGTTTTCATTAGGGTTTTGGGAAAAAACCTTCCATTGTAGGTTTAGTTTTGGTGATGCAATATCCACCCTAGCTAGACAAAGTCATGAATTCATTCAAAGTCCTCTTTGACTTCCTTGTGGTACTTTATTCTATTATGGAAAGAGTTGGAGGTATATCAGTTGACACGAGGCGTTTGCAGCAAGTTTCAAGAAAGAGTCCATTATCCAGATCCGCAGGTATCAGAGCGTTTCATGTAGTCGTAGTAGAAGGCATCCCCGCAGGATGAGTAAGGGTCGTCACATGAGGCCCCGTGAGACACCCCGCATGTGTACCACGAGGACGCCTGTAGATTGGGGTTTGTAGTAGATCGGGTTTGTGAAGGTGTTTTGTTGAGTTTGGAGGACTTCCATCAGAGCGGACGTCACTAGAGAAGAACAATGGAGGGCTTCGAGAGCCTTGGGCCTCATAGATTGACATCATTCCAGGTTTTTATGTGTGTTTCTGTAGTAGATTGTGATGTTGTCTGGAAACCATTAGTTTGTTTGCTTAGTAATATTTTGCAACTGTTATTACAACGATTAGTTATCATTGTACTGATTCTGGGAACTTCCACCCATAATAAGATGCCATGGTTATCTGCTCTAATATTGTGAAATGGATGCTTGCTATCTGTTTGATAGTATTTCTATTTGAGTAAACTATTTTATAAGAAGTTAACAACACATTCACTTAAGAAGAAGCAATAATTTTGGCGTAGAAGAATAAAATCTCCATCTAGCCTAGTTTTTTTTTTTTTTGTAAGTGAGTGTAGGAATCTATATTACTAAAAAGATTAGGATACAAAAAATGGGGATGCTCGTCTGCCTAGAAGGAAACCAGAACAGGGGGTCCCTAGTTGCACAAGTTGATAGTAATGAGGGATGGTTATGGTCTTCCACCCACGGAAACCAGACCAGACCTTCCATGTTCAGTTTGAGAAAAAAACGCATACATAAAAGAAGAGACTAAAACATCCCCCTAAACTAGAGCGTGAAGGATATCTGAGCTAACCTGACAAAGTCTGACATTATTGCCTATAGGCTACCACACCATTAATCTAGAACTATGAAGTGTTTCTGCACCTGGGGGTGCTCCTTCACGCCATCCGCCTAGCTCTTGTTATCTTCCTTCTGGCAGGTCGTGCGAGTCTTCCTGATTTGAGCTGGCACACCATGTCCATCGACAGGCGTGATGTCCATGTGATGGACATAGTGTAGTTAGAGGTGGAACTGGGCTGCCAATCGATCCAGCTTGCATTTTTGGTCCTTCTCTACTTCTACTAACAATTTCGTAATAGTTTCCAAACTGTTGATGCGTCACAGGATCTCGTCCAACATTGTCTTGTTTTCCCTGTTATCCTCTTGCCTGGCTTCTTCCCTTTCTGAAATCACTTTCCCAATCATCATCTTAGTTAGCCAAGCCATCTCCATTGTTTTGTGGTAGAGGGTTTCCCTGGGTTGTGTGGCTCCCGGATCAATTACCCGGTTTGCTTCTTGTACCAATGCATCCCGCACTTTACCTTTGCGCTTGTTCTTTAATTCCTTTTCCCACCGGGTGCTGGTTGCCTTTCCCTTCAACGCAACCAGAGTTTAGAAGATGCCCTCCACATCTTTCAATGCCTGTTCCATTCTTATTACCCGCCGCGAACTGTTCGGGACTTCCTTCCCGGGGGGTTCCTTTTCCTGTGTGTTTGCTTTAGTCGCGCCATCACAGTTTGCTTGCCGCAGCTTTTGTTTTGGTTACTCGGGTTGTGCCTAACTTCACATGTATTCTCCCTTTCCCTACCCTTGACTCTGTAATAATCCATGTTGTTGCTCTCCTTCTGATTGCATCTGTTGTTGTTGTCCCTCTTTTTATTGACCTGTCCCCTCTGCGAGCCTGTCCTTTCAGTCTTGGTTTGCTCGCGGTGATGAGCGCTTCCGTCAATTTTCCTGTTAAGGCTCGTATGATCATTATGGGTCGTCCTTTGTCACTGTGCAATCACTGCCCTTGCTCGCTTGTGATCCGACTGTGCTTCTCTCCGTACCTGTACTTGACCTAGTGGGTCAATCCTGGTTATCATCAACCTCTCATGCCTTACATCATTCGTTGCATGGGTCCTGTTTCCAGGCCTTTCACTCGTGTTTTCCCCACACCTCTTACTGGCGTAATCGCCTTGCTTCCGGTCGTCCGTTTGCTGCTTATTGTGATCTTGCATGATAATTGGTGGCATAGTGTTAGGCAATCCTATTATGCTCGGGGCCTGCGTACCTTTCGAGAGGCCTCGCGATGTCCTCCTCGATGTGACCTTCCATGCTTAAACTGCCATCACGATATTTTGTTGCAAGGTGGTTGCAGTCTGTTCTGAGTTTCCCGCTCGGAATGTTGATCCAGGTATCGTCTAGTTATGGGCCTTCCTTGCCGACCCCCTCGTTGGCAAGCCTGTCTGCTAGAGCATTCGTTGTCCTGCGCACCCAACACAACTCCACTCTATTCAGAGTTCTCAGATGCTCCTGGATTTTCTGTAGGAAGTGTGAAAGGCACCAGTGGCACTAAACCTTGCCCACTCTGGTGCCATTTTGAAGCCTTTTCATTGTGTTGATAACCAGGGTGGAATCACCTTCCACGATGGTGTTTGTCATCCTTTCGCAACTTAAGATTTCAAGGCCAAGTTCCAGGGCTCCAAATTCTGCCACGTTGTTGGTTGAGTTTCCCATGCTCCCAGCATACAGTCAGATGATGTTGCCACCACCATCTCTAATCACTCCACCTGCCCCTGCCACTCCTGGATTTCCTTTTGTCGCCACATCAAAATTCAGTTTGAGAAATCCTGACGGAGGGGGAGTCCAGTTGCGAGCTCCTATGTGGAGTTGCAGGTTGCGCCCTACATGTATGTTGGTGCACCATTCTTTCAGATGGAAAAAATCCAGGATATGGGAGTCTTGGTCTGTGAGTTGTGCTTTCTTCGTATTGCAGTTGCGGCTCTACATTGTTTCTCTTATTTGAGAGACTATTGCCTCCTTTATCCTTTCTGTCAGTATGCTTTCATTCTTGAAGATGTGTCGGTTCTGTTCTTTCCAGATTGCCCAGATGATCATCCCCGACGTTAGATTCCAACAATGGTTCACCATTTTATTTTCGTTGTAACCCTCATTCCAGTTGTTGATGGTTGCGTTGATGTTCCCCCGAATCCTATTGGATTGGCGGAAGATGCTTGCTGCCCAATCCCAAATCTCTGTTGTATAATTGCATTTGTCGAGGAGGTGGTTAGTTGTTTCCTCCTTGACTTGACAGAGATGGAAACGAGAGGGACCTATGAAACCTCTTTTCATGAGGTTCTCCCAAGTTAGAATTCGGTTATGTAGAACTAGCCATTTGAACATTTTGATTTTTGGCCATTGGGGGCTTTTCAAAATATTTTCCGATTATTGCTATGGATTTTCTTGGTCCTGGCCCGTGATGTAATACTGTGCTTCTTTTAAGTTGAATTCACCCCCATTTTTCTTGCCCCACCTAAGTTGGTCCTCTTCTTCCGAGACCACAATTTACCTTTTCCCAAATTCCTCCTCCACCTCTTTCATTATTGTTTCGATCCGTGCTCTATTTTGTGGATTAAGTTTGTCTCGGATCCTCCATTTGGCGCTGCCATCCGTTTGCTTCTAGTAATGATGGATTTTTGTTTTGCCTTGCCCAATCATTTCCTATTGAAGCTCCTCCCTGTATGGATTTTCCATTTTGGGTTCATGTTGCCATGCGTCCTCCCAAAACCTTGTTGTTATACCATTTCTGACTTCCCATAAGCTGTGTTTCTGGATCTAGATCTTATTTCACCAGGCGAGATTCTAGATGGTTGATCCCTCCCTTGTGCCCATGAGTTGAATTCGGTCATGGTTGTTGATGTTTGAAGCATACTTGGCCTTCCAGAGGTTTGCCCACGACACCAATTTGTCTTTTACCCATCTCCACCAGAGCTTTGCCCCGTAGGCTTCGTTGGTTACCTGTGGGTCTTGTAACCCCAGGTCGCCTTTGCTTTTTGGTCTGCATACCTTATCCCAGACCACCAGGGCCCATTTCTTTTTATTTTATGTGCCTCGCCATAAGAAGTTTTGTTGGATGGCTCTTATCTTTTGTAGGATTCCTTTGGGGGCTGGGAACACTGACATCATATACGTCAAAATTGATTGTAGAACCCTTTTGGTGAGGATAAGCCTTTCGGCCAGGTTTAGGGATTTGTATGTCCAAATTTTTACCCTCTCCTGCAATTTGTTGATAACTCCTTCCCATGTAGCATATTTGCAAGCTTTGTCCGTCAGGGGGATTCCCAAGTATTTCGTTGGGAGCATTTTACGTTCAAACCCTAGAATGTTGGCCAAGTTTCGTTGAATTGCTGGATTAGTGTTGAAGAAATATATCATGGATTTGGAGTTGTTGATTTCCGCCCCCGAGGCTTCCCCGAAGTCTTCTAGGATTCTCTTAAAATCCTTTGCTTCCTTTACCGTGGGTGTGCCATGGAGTAGGGTATCATCGACGAACCGTTGGTGTGTGGAGGTTGGACAATTTTCAAAAGGTTTGAGGCATTTTATTTCACCAGCAGCAGTTGCACTTTTTATGCTTCTGCTTAGCCCTTCCATCATTAGAATGAACAGGAAGGGGGACAACGAATCCCCTTGTCTTATGCCTCTAGATGGACAAAAGGGTTTGGCTGGGGCTCCATTGATTAGTAGCGAGTAGCTTGTCATTGAGACTAGAGTGACTATCTAGTTGATCCAGTGTTGATTGAACCCAAAAGCTTCCAACATCTTAACCATGTAGTGTCATCTTATTTTGTCGTAAGCCTTCGCCATATCAAGTTGGATTATCATCTCCCCTCTCCTTTGGCTTTTCAGCGTGTGAATAATCTCATGGGCGTGGATGATATTGTCCAGAATTTGTCTTCCTTCCACAAAACCCGCCTGTTCCTGTGAAATCGGTGTGGGAAGGAGTGGCTTCAGTCTATTAGCTATGACTTTGGAGATTATCTTGTAAACTACATTGCATAAAGCTATAGGCCTGTAGCGATCTGGGGTCCTAGCGTCATTTTCTTTTGGTATTAGAGTGATCATTGTGGCGTTTAAAGCTTTCAGGATGGATGTCGATCGCCTGGAGTCCTCCACCACCCCGTAAATATCATGCTTAACCACTTCCCAACAGGCTTTGAAGAATTCCACTGTGAAGCCATCCGGGCCTGGGGCCTTTTCATTGGGCATCTCCTCGACCACTTGGTTAATTTCTTCCTTTGCGATGGGTTTGCTTAGGCCAACATTTTGATCCTCTGTGACTAGCTTGGGGATGTGCTGAATTATTCTTTGTATGGCCTCAGATCTGTCTTGGTTGGGTTCCTGGGCTATCCCCTGGAAGTGGTTGACAAGTGTATTCTCAATTTTCTGGTTGGATTCTCTTTCGATCTCGTCTTGATCCCTAATCTTCAAGATTTTGTTATGGGATCTTCTTGCAATAGTTGTTCTATGAAAAAAATTGGTGTTCCTCTCCCCTTCCTTTAGCCACCTTATTCTGGACTTTTGGCGCCCCAGAGTTTCTTCCTGTTGGCATCTTGCTTCCCATTCCTGGTTCATTTGGATCTCATATTTTTTCTGATCCTTTGTGTATCCCTCTTCGATGCACAGTTCCTTTAGCTTCCTCATTTTGTCCTCGATACTCTTTTTCCCCTGGTTTATGTTTCCAAAGACTTCCCTGTTCCACTCCTTGAGTTTTTTGTAAACTTTGAACATCCTTGTCCCTTGGTCCGGTAGTTCCTCCCGCCACCATTGGTCGATGTTCTCCTTGAAGGTGGAATTTCTCAAATCTAAATGGTTTGTTCTTCGATGTGGTTTGAAAATTAGCTTCCAATTGAATTGGCCATTGGTCTGATCCCCCCCAAGGGAGTATGTTGCAGTCCAAAGTTAGTCCCTGCAAAAGGATTGATTCCGACACCAAGAATCTGTCTAGCTTTGTAGCTACTTGGTGGTGACCTAGTCGTTTGTTGTTCCAGGTGAACTGACCATTGCCGGTCCTGATGTCCACAAGCTTCATTCTGTCAATGGAAGCTGAGAATTCTTCTGCATCTCTGTCCAGTCTCCTGGTGCCCCCTTTTTCTCAGCGAGTGTAGTGATGATGTTGAAATCCCCTGCTAGGATCCAATGGAGGTTGTGGGTACGATCCTTTAGATTCTCTAGGTCTAGGAGCAATCTCCTTTTTTCCTCCATCACTTGGGGGCCATACACATTAGTGCATAGAATTTCTGCCCCGTTCCCTATAATTTGCATGTTAACAGAAAGTGTGTGTCTCGTGGCTTCTGCTGCAAGTAGGTTCACCGATTATGGGTTCCACAAGGTGAGGATACCTCCCGCCATTTGTTGGCTTTCGACATCCAACATCTTGTATTTACTCTAGTGTTTTTTACTGATCGTTTCCATTCTGTCTAAAGTGCATTTTGTCTCTTGAATGAAACATAGGTCAGGTTGTTCCTTACTTAGTCTATTTTTTAGGATTCGTTGCTTTCTTGGGCTGTTTAGGCCTCTTATATTCCACGTTATAATATTCATTTAAACATGTGGGGGGAGTTGGGGAAGAGCTTTTTAATCTTACATGAGTTTATCGGCAGGGCTCCTAGTTCTTGTAGGGATACGCTATTTGATTTTCTTCCTTTCTTCCTCCGTGCCTGCTTGGGTGAGTGTTGTAGATGTCCATCGCTTGTTTTGATTCCCAGGTGTCCTATCTCGCCATGCATGCACCTGATCCCTCTGGATTTCGCTTCCTCCCTTAGGAGGAAGAGATAATGAATGCAATCGAGTTGCTCCGCTGACACATTGTCTACTCCTTGCCTTTTCCATTGCTCTAGTATGTTCGGTAGATTTATTTCTTCCCTTTCCACAACGTCTCTGAGATCTGGGTCTTCTGTTCCTACCTCACTTGGTGTCATCTCTGAATCTCCGTCTTCTTCCTGCATTGGGGTGTTGGCATCTTCGTTTCCTCCTTCCATAGAACTTGCGCTACCTCCCTGTTCTCCCTTGTTGCTTGGAATTTTTGTGTTATCATGAGTTTCTTGTTCACTCGCTGCCTTAGATTTCGTCTTTTCCTTTACTCCTTCTTCCCCTTGGTTGGGCCTGCCTCTTCCTCCTGTTCTACTCCTGGCTTCCGGGTTGCTTCTTGTTGGGGCCTTTGCTTGTCTTTTGTTTCCTCTGCTTTTGTGATTTGGCTTCACAAAACCGTCCTCATCCTGCTGTAGCTTGGTGTTTTCCACTTCTTGTTTTTTATTGAGAGGGCATTCTCTTAGTAGGTGTCCATGTTCATGACATCTTCTGCATCAAAACGGGATCTACTCATAGTCTATGCTTTGTATCCATTCCTCATCCCTAAACTCTAGGCTTATAGCTTCCGGGAGCGCCCCTGAAACATCCATCTCTACGCAGATCCTTGCATAGGATGTATATCTGCCTTTTAGAGTAGCTTCTGATGTCTTGACATATTTTCCGAGCTTGTTCCCTATGGCTTCGAAGGTGGATGACAGCCGGTAGTCTAGCGGTAAGGAGTAAAGCCTTAGTCAGACTGGGACATTTTTAAAGTTTTCTTTCTCTGGGGAGAAGTTTTCCTTCCATGGATGCATGTACAGCCCCGCTGAGGCATGGAAATATGACCCCCCTCAAAGACTTTATCCTTGTCCTCCAGGTTCATAAAGATCGTTGTGAAGAATCCTTTCGAGCTTGGGTGGAGTTCCACTTCTCTACTTGGCTTCTAGTGGTATTTTATCCAATTGTGCAACGTTTTTTCTGTGGGCCACATGCCCATGAACTTGTAGATCAGTGCATGCGTCTTCATCTGATCCCGGAAGAGTTGCATTTGGGGGTCCTCCAGTCTGACCTTGGGTATTAGTGTTGTTTTAGGTTTACATGGGTTGCGCCCATCTACCTCACTGGGGTTCACCATTGCTTGCGCATCGTTATGGGCCTCTTTGGCTTCTTCCCCCACGCGATCACTTTTTTCTTGATTGCCCTCTTGATTCTTTTACGATCCTGATCCCGAGGTGCTTGTCAGAGGTTCTTTGAAACCGCTGCCTCGTGGGACTTTCCCTCTGTCCACCACTACCTGCTTGTAGGAGGGGGTTCCATTCCCTCCCCCTTTGGTAAGCATGTTGGTCGCTGCTGAGACCTCGATTGTTAAACCCTAGCTTGAATTTTTCTCCAGAGCCGCTTTGCTTTGTCTAACTTTCCTCCATCTAACTTAGTTGGGGACATTACATGCTTCAAAAAATATTTCCAAAACCTCTTACATATTTTAAAAAATAATTCCAGAAATTACCGAAATATTTCAACTCTCTTCTTTGTTTCACATATAGATTTTAATATATCAGCTAATACAATAATAATATAATTTAAGGTTACCTTAAAAAAGAATCACATATTGATACGGTTAGACCCACTCACATTGCACCTAAAGTTTAATGATCCAAAATTGCTCGCCAATCCCTCACACTTCTTTAATAAATACTTGTTTTTAAGTGCATGTTGCTCAAGTATATTTGGGTAAATTTATTTGTGATTCCAAATAATTCTTAGGAAACTTTATCATTTCTTATATTATTTATATAACCAATTTGTTCTCGCAAGGCCACATCATGCTTCTATTGTTTTATATTTATTTAATAATCAACATCGTTTATACATACATATGTGCACATGTGCATGCATACATATATAACTACGAAAGTAACAAATGAATATAATTTAAATGTATAATTAAGTTGTACATCTATTTTAGAAATTGCATGTGTTTTTGTTAATAATGTTGTAGGTGTATCTACTGCGAATAATCCCACATACATAACAATTGTGAGACAAAGATAGTCTACATAGCAGTACCCATATCAAAAGCTTTGTCGCCTCAAACATTGGGCTTGGGGTAAAGGCCTTTGGTTGATGTGATAACATCCTCCCTCGCTCTAGTAATGATATCATGTGTTGAGATCTCATTATGCATGAACGCTCCTCTTCTAAATCATGCGTGTGTTGTGAATAATCCCACATACATAACAATTATGAGATATAGATGGATTATAAGACATTACCCACACCAAAAGTTTATTCAATCTAGAAGTAGGGTATGGGGCACGAGTTTGTAAGTTGATGTGACAACATCCCACATTGTTGGTGGTTTCAATGTCATGCCTTGTGCATTGTTTTCGGATTGTGGTTTTTATATACATGATCTTACAATCCATCTTCCTATAATGACATATCTTCATGTTGGGATTTATTTCATATCAAAACTCCTCTTCTAAGTTGTGTATGTGTTAACATCATTGTAAGTGTATCCATGAAAAAGATGGTTTACAAGACATTACCCTAAAGACTTTACCAATATGGAAGTTGGCTTTGGGGTGTAAGACCCTGGGTTGATGTGAAAACATCCTCCATTACTCTAGTACTAACATTGTCGACAATTTTGGTGTTATGCCTCATGGGCTATCTTTAGCTTGTGGTTGTTATTTATGTGATGTCCCCAAGTTGAYGTGAYAACAACCTCCCTACCGACATTTTTGGCGATTTTAGTGTCATGCCTTGTGCATTGAGTTTGACTTGTGTGTGTTAGCATCATTGTGTGCGTGTGCGTGTGCGTGTGACACTTCATCGTCTTTCACTTGTGTTTGCTATCTATGTGATGTTATAKGCTATCTTACTATAATAACATATCCCTGTATYAGGAGTTCATTCCACATCCAGACTCCTTTAAACTGTGTGTGTGTGTGTGTGTGTTTAACATTRCTATGTGTGTGTGGGTTGCAAATAATCCAAACACATAACAATTTTGAGCYAGAGATGGTTTATACAAAATTWTCCACACCAAAAGCTTTGTCAATATGGAAGTAGGCTTTGGGGTGCAAGTCCCTAAGTCGATGTGATAACATCCTCCCTCACTCTAGTATCAATCTTCACTATTTTTGGTGTTTCTGTGTGCAATGTCATTGACATAGTTGTTATCTATATGATGTTATAGACTATCTTGCTATAGTGGCATATTCTTGTGCTGGGATTTTGTTCCTCATTAATATTAATCTTTTAGGTCACGTGTGTGATAACATTGTCATAGGTGCCCGTATAGTGAATAATCCCACACATACAACAATTATGAAATATACATGGCTTATAAGATATTACTCCCAAAAGCTTTGCCAATCCAAAAGTTGGCTATGAGATGCAAATCCTGGAAATGATGTGATAACATCCTCTCTCACTTTGATACTAACATTGCACTAACCACCATTTTGTTATCATATCTCATGAACTATCTCTATATTAAAATTTCACTTATATTAACTTTCTTCTCTCATTATTCTCCATAGTTGCCTACCATATTACCACATATTTGAGAGTCATGCATGCTGTTTATTCACTAGAAAGATTTATTCCCACTAAAAAGCACACCAAACCCAATTCTCTTCACCACCAACCAAAGCCAAAGAAATAAGAATAAAAGATATAAGGTTTTGGTCGGTCACCTAGGATTTTGATCAACCCCCTCCCCTCATCATGTTACCTTTTATGTCTAGCCATCGCTCCATATGGAAAATGTAGCATCGGTTTCTTGCCATGCTACTATAAACCCCAATTAAGGTACTACAAAGGGGCTTTACTCTAAAAGCTCGGAGCAAAACGGATGTCGGATG